>JXCR01128563.1:78759-196727 GCA_002079205.1 Phalaenopsis hybrid cultivar | reverse complement strand
ATCCCCACACATCAAAAAATTCAACTTCTAATGTGTAATTTAGAGGCATTTCGTCTCTTCTGTAAACATTTCCTACTTATTGACATCTATCACATGTTTTAATATATTCATTAACATCTCTAAAAATAGTAGGCCAATAAAACCAGCTTGAAAAATTTTATACGCACTTTTATTTTTTCCAAAATTTCCTCCAAATTCAAAATCATGACATCTTTCAATTTCTTCATAAGGCACACATCTTCTAATAATTAAATCTTTACATTATTTTTATAAATATGGGTCATCCCAAAAATAGTCTTTCGAATCATAGATAAATTTCTTTATATGTGGATTCTTGATATCAGGTGGTAAAATGTCAATTATAATATAGTTTACTATATCAGCATACCACGGTACATCCATTTCATCAATACTATATAAATGTTCATCAATAAACATTTTTAGAATTTTATTTACAAAATTAGTTAATATTTATATTTCTATTCTAGACAAATGATCAGCTCTATGATTATGATTTCTCTTTCTATCTACCACGGTAAAATCAAACTCTTGTAATAGAAGTATCCAACTAATTAATCTTAGTTTAGTATCCTTCTTTTGCATCAAGTATTTAACAGCAAAATGATCTGTACGCACTATACATTTAGTTTCAATTAAATAAGATCTAAATTTATCAAAGGCATAAATAGTAACTAATAACTCACTTTCAGTAGTAGTATAATTAATTTGAGCATTATTTAGAGTTTTACTAGCATAATATATAACTATAAAAACTTTGTCGTGCCCTTGTCTGAATACAACCCCAATAGCATAATTACTAGCATCACACATTATTTGAAATGGTTTCTCCCAGTCAGATGGTACTATTATAGGTCCAGTGATTAATTTTTTCTTTAATAATTCAAATGCTATTATGAATTCCTCATTAAAATTAAATTTCACATCATTTTCTAAAAATTGGCATAGGGGTTTAGTTATTTTTAAAAAATTTTATATGTAGAGCCTGTAAAAACCAACTGTCCTAGAAAACTTCTCACCCCTTTAGCACTATTAGGAGGTGGTAATTTTTCTATAACTTGGATTTTTGCAGGATCTACTTCCATGCCTTTTTCAGAAATTTTATGCCCAAGAAAAATACCTCCTGCAACCATAAATTGACATTTCTCCCAATTAAGACTAGGTTGACTTTTTCACATATCTCCAGAGCTTTTTCTAAATTATTAAGACATAACACAAATGAAGTCCCAAATACAGAAAAATCATCCATAAACACTTCCATTCCATGCTTTATAAAATTGCTATAAATTGACATCATGCATCTTTGAAATGTTGTAGGTGCATTGCATAGTCCAAAAGGCATTCTATGAAAAGCAAATGTTCCATATGGGCTTGTAAACGTTGTTTTCTCTTGATCCTCAAGAACAATTAGAATTTGGTGATATCCGGTATATCCATCTAGAAAGAAATAGTATTTGTTCCCAGTGAATCTATCCAACATTTGATCTAGAAAGGGTAAATGAAAGTGATCTTTTCTAGTGGCCAAATTTAGTTTTCTATGGTCAATACAAATTTGCTAACCACTTACTTGTCTTATTGGTATTAATTCATTTTTCTTGTTTTCTTCAATAGTCACTCCTTTCTTTGGAACACAGTGAATTGGGCTTACCCAAGCACTATCTAAAATAGTATATATAATTCTAGCATCTAACCACTTTAAAATCTCTTTTTTAACAACTTCTTTCATTATTGGGTTTAATCTTCTCTGATGATCCGCTTTAGGTTCATACTGTTCATCTAATAAAATTTTATGCATACAAATTGAAGGACTAATTTCTTTAATATCTGCTAAAGTCCACCCAAAAGCCTTTTTATACATTTTCAACATCTCCATCAACTTTTGTTCCTGAATTTCAGTTAACTTAGAAGATATAATAACAGACAATGTAGATGACTCTCTTAAAAATACATGTTTAAATGGGCAGATAAAATCTTCAATTCAAGTTCAGGTGGTTTAATACTTGAAGGAATAAGATTTTTACTATCATTTTTCAGCAAGTCTAATGCTTCAAATTTGCCCTGAATATAATCTAAATTTTCTTCTTTTACTTCATTTTCAGTATAAAAAATTTTCCTTTCTTTAATTTATCTTCGAATTCCTTCTTAAACTGCTCATTACTTTGATAATCAGCTACTTCCTTCCTAAAACATTCATTATCTTTTTCTACTACAGGATATTTAATAGCTTTTGCTATATTAAATTTCACTTCTTGATCATTAACTCTCATCATTAATTCTTCATTTTGCACATCCATTACAAATCTCCCTGTTGCGAGAAATTGTCTTCCTAAAATAATGGGAATCTCTTTATCTTCCTCCATATCCAATACTATAAAGTCTTCAGGGAAAATAAATTTATCCACTTTTACTAGCACATCTTCTATAATTCTTTTTGGATAAGTTATTGATCGATCAACTGACTGAAGAGTTACACAGTAGTAGGGGAAATTTCTCCCAAATCTAAACGTATAAAAATTGATAAAGGCATAAGATTGATACTCGCTCCTAAATCACTTTTAAATGGTCAGGTAATATATTCAATTCAAGTTTCGGTGGTTTAATACTTGAAGGAATAAGATTTTTATTATCATTTTCCAGCAATTCTAATGCTTCAAATTTGCCTTGAATATAATCCAAATCTTCTTCTTTTACTTCATTTCCAGTATAAAAAATTTCTCCTTGCTTTAATTTATTTTTGAATTCATTCTTGAACCGCTCATTACTTAGATAATTAGCTACTTCCATCCTGAAACATTCATTATCCTTTTCTATTATAGGATATTTCATAGCTTTTGCTATATTAAATTTCACTTCTTGATCATTAACTCTCATCATTAACTCTCTTTTTAGAACATCTATTACAGCTCTCCCAGTTGTGAGAATTGGACTCACTAAAATAATGGGAATCTCTTTATCTTCCTCCATATCCAATACTATAAATTCTATGGAAAATAAATTTATCCACTTTTACTAGCACATCTTCTATAACTCCTTTTAGATAAGTTATTTATCGATCAGCAAACTGAAGAGTTATAGTAGTAGGGGAAATTTCTACCAAATCTAAATGTTTAAAAATTGATAAAGGCATAAGATTGATACTCCCTCCAAAATCACATAAAGATTTTTCATAAAACTTTTCTCCAATTGCACAAGGTATAGTAAAACTAGAAGGATCTTTAATTTTTCAGCAAACTTTTTCTGAATAATAGCACTACACTCTTAATTAAGTGCAACAGTCTTATGATCTGTAAACTTCGTTTTCTTATTTATTACATCCTTCATTGATTTAACATAACTTGACATTTGTTCCAAAGCTTCAACAAAAGGAATATTTATCGTTAACTTCTCAAGGATTTTCAAAAATTTTGTAAATTGTTCATCTTTATTCTTCTGTTTCAGTCTTTGAGGAAACGAAGGTAATGACTTCTCTACAAAGCTCTGTGTTTGTTCATTTTCCAGTTGATCATTTTACATTTCTTCCTTTTCCTCATCTACTCCAATTTCCCTTTGGATCCTTGTTTCAACTTCTTCTCCACTTCGTAATTAAATAGCTTTAATTTGCTCTTTATTTTAATCTTTTGGATTAACTTCCACAGTTCTTGGAAGAATTCCAGAACGTCTATTACTAAGTGCAGTAGCAATATGTCTTAATTGATTTTTAATATTTCTAATAGCAGCCCCTTGATTCTGTATTTGATTTCCCATATTCAACATTACTTCTTCCATCATCAACTTCTTTTCCTAACTTGTGCGTTAGGGTTGGAGTTAAATCCCAAAGGATAATAAGGTCGAAAATTAGAATTTCCTTGACTGTTCAGATTTCCGGATGGATTCACCAAATTATTATAATTATTCCAACTAAAATTAGGGTGGTTTTTCTAAGTAGGGTTAAAATACTTAGAATAGGGATTATTATTTCAATTATTTATAGCGTTTAAAGTTTTATAAGATTATTGAGTATCAATAATCTGTCCTAGTGAATTCTTCTCTAATACTATGGGTACTTGATTTCCATTTGATCAATCTTTTTAGAAATAGTAGAAATTTTAGAAGCCAAAATAGACATTACATTAGTATCATGAATACTAGCTAATCTCTTAGGATTTACCCTTTCAGATGGCCATTAAAAATTATTAGTAGCCATTTCTTCAATTAAAGAATATGCTTCATCAAAAGGTTTTAACATTAATGAACCACTTGCAGCAGCATCTATAATAGATCTCAGTGATCCTACTAATCCATTGTAAAATATTTGAATTATTAACCATCTGGTAAAACATGATGTGGACATTTCCTAAGAAGTTCATTAAATCTTTCCCAGGCTTCATATAACGATTCCCCTTCAAACTGACAAAAAGATGTATTATCATTTCTATGCTTAACGGTTTTCGAGGGAGGAAAATATTTAGCCATAAATTTTTGTGATAGTTCTCCCCAAGCTCTATTAGATCCAGGTGCTAACAAATTTAACCAAGCCTTGACTTTATCCTTTAATGAAAAAAAGAAAAAGTCTAAGCCTAACAACATCATGAGACACTATGTCATATTTAAATGTTGCACAAATTTCAAGAAAACTAACAAGATGTAAGTTAGGATCTTCAGTAGGTGATCCTCTAAACTGATTATTTTGTACCATTTGGACAATAGTAGTTTTAAGCTCAAATGAATTAGCAGCAACATCGAGATTTTGAATAGCCAAGTGATGTTCATCTGCTGTCAGACTCGTATAATCTTTTAAAGGTCTTGGTCAATTTTCATTTATTGGATTATCTAAGTTATTCACCATTTCTTGTAAATTTTTAATTCTTCTTTGTTGTTTACGAATTTTTCTAATAGTAAGTTCTAATTCTGATTAGTAAGGTACTAAACCTTTTGATCTAATATTTCACATAAATAAATAAAGTAAGCAAAGTAAAGCACTATAATAAAAATATTTCTTTTTAGATTTTTGTTTTTCAAGTTTTTATATTTATTTATTTTTAATAAAAATAAATTTTTTATGGTATATATATTATCTCTAAATTTCCTAATTTATCAAAACTATTTAATTCAATCGTTACCTTCCCGGCAACGGCGTTGAAAACTTGATGTGACTTTTTTGTTGTTATAGATTGTGTAAAATTGAATTAAATATAATCAATTAATATTCAAATTCTACGCAAGTATACGTATCATTATCAAGTAATAATGGATTTTCTATTTAAACCCCAAATATCGATTCTACGGGGAAGTTTCAAACTGGAAATGACAAATTTGCTTGGAAATTCGCAGAAAGTCAATTGAAATCACTGTCACTAATTTTAATTGTTGAGATGTAACCAAAATTAAATTTCTAAACTATTACAAATCAAATATGCAAAATTTAAAATATTAAATACTAATCTATTAACTATTTTTATGTAACCGAGATTCTTATGTGAAAAAGTATCCTTCCCCATAAAATGAGGCTATGGCAAAATGAGATGAGATAAATGTTCATAATAAGTATTGTACCAAATAGGAGAATTTTTAATTCTCTACCCAGATACAGTGCATAGATAATCATTGGCTAATCTCAGTGTTTAGTCCTTAAATTGATGGCTAAGCTAGGAGGATATTGGCTGCCACTCCAGAGCTCCCACTTCCCTTCACCTGAAGGCTAGCTCTCACTTCAATTTTTAAACACTAAGACTGAATTGAAGATTTTAGTATGTCGCCCTAAAGGTTCTCCAATTCTACACCCAACAAAGAATATTTCTCTATTTATTTGTACTTAATTCCATAAATGATGTTTTCCTTCATGGAATCAAATGTGATCCTTACTCTGTTGTAGAACTCATACTCCATTTCCCGGATCATATGTTTCACAACACATTTTAACAATTCAATTAGCTAGATCAAAAAGTAAATGAAGTTCGGAGTTAAAATATCAACACAATTTATTTTACAATTTAATATTGGTACATTCATATTATCTCTTCATTTCACCATATCTTATAGTAGGGAGAAAGATAGAGGGAACTACTCAGACCTCATGAGAAAGAAATAACAAAACACAGATTTCATATATAAAAGAAAGTTCATACAACATTGATAAAAAAATAAAATTTATCTGAAAAACTCTTTCTTAAAGCAAATTTTTTGTAGCCTTACATTATAAATGTAGGAAGAAGATATCTCTCACTTTTCTCCTTCTCCAACTCTCTTACAGAAAGTTTCACACTAAATCTCACCACAAAAACTCTAAACTATGAAAATAAAATCACTAATTGACTCCAATATTAAAGTGGAATGAAATGTTGTGGTGCAAAAAATTAAAGTAAAGGAGTGAAAAACATAGAGGAGCGCTTTTTCTGATGAAATTTGGCCCCAAATAGATTCCAAGGTTGGTTCTCCAAGAGGTGCCTCCAAAAACTCTTCAAAAAATCATCCAAATAAATCAAACCTTCTAGAAACGGGGTCTGTACTGCCTTTGGCGTCGTTGGTGTTGGTCTGACGCCATCGGCGCTGAGTGAAAAATCTCCACGTTAATTTGTTCTGCGCTGTAGGCGCTGGCCTCAGCTCTGCCGGCACTGAGCATTTCTTCAAAAACATTATTTTGACTCCAAATTTCATCCTTTTTATTTTCTTTTTGCTTTAAGCCCTAAAAATCAACAACCTGCAAGAAAAAATCAAAATACCTTCCATTAAAGTGCAATGTCATCAAAAATAGGTAAAAAATATAGGTCTAAAAATGCATATATTTTTTGTGTATCAGAAACCATGTAGAAGGGCCTCACAAAATCATGATGGTCTATGTGTGGGGGAATGCAATCTCCTCATCGTAGATGTTGATTATACAATTGTTTGGATTGTAATCAGCTGGTAGTATACTCCATCTAACCGTCTTCTTGATCATCCTCTTTATTTCAGAAGGCATCGAATCCAGCTCATCATTTCTTATGATACCTAGAGGGTTCCCTTGCCTATCTTTAGTGAAATTATAGCAATAACTACATTGGATGGTTATCCTGCCGTTTCCTTGCATCCACTTTTGTGATTCTGAATAAGTTCTTTCCATTAGTAGTCCCGTTCGACCTATGTCTCTGAGGTCAAAATGAAGTCTAGAATTCTTCTTTCATCATTTTCAGAGAAGACCCATGTATACAACTCTACGTCTTCCATATTCTTGAAAAATTTTCCTGTATTTCCTCATAGAATTAAAAATCTCACTTTTTAACTCTGTTCATCTTTTCCTATTCTGCCGTGGGGATCCTTTGAGATAGATGAGGCGGCTCCCTTATCTCCACATCTGTAGGATACCATGTCTGACTTGGGTTTGTAGGTAATGGAATATATGACTGTGTCCGGGTAAGCTGTCTTCTGACGTCCCGTGTCGACAGGTATGAACTCCTCAAAAGAACTGCAGTGGTTTAAGTGGATAACATTGCATGTTGGGCATTCCACGAATGCTCATCCTATCAATGCTTGAATAAGAACTTCGACATTGCACATCTGGCAATGCTTGTAAATTTCATCTAGTATTTTATATTGTATTTGCTCTGTAGGAAACTTGGACTCATCCTCTGTGGGAGGCAAACTGGAGGAAGTTTCTCTTATGCATGGGTCGTAAAACCCCTCTTTAAGAATCAGGGTGAGTAAATTTTCTGCCACTTTCAGGCACCTCTTATCCACTCGTATAAAACTTTGAGCTTGCGGTGATTAGCATTTCGGCATTGAGTTCTTCTTAGTGGCCATCTAGATTTTTTTCTTCATCAACATCGATTAGCTCCCCTGTGGGTGCAATTATCATGGACAACAAACGGCTCATCTCCTCCATCGGATTCTGTTGTGCTATCACTTTCTTCCTCTGTAGACAGGAATCTCCTTTTGTACTGATGCTCAGCAATGACAGCAGTCCTTCTTTCTCTTGACGACTGGCTATGTCCATCAGGGTACCCTCATAGTTCACATTGACTTGACAGAAGTCTAAGTCAAAATCTATGATGCCACCCTTTGCTGCCCTTTCTTTGTTCAGTGCAAGATTTAAGCCATATTTAAAAAGCAAAGATCAGCTTACGTCTCGACATTTTTATACTGAAGACAAAAAAATATCAGTGCACTGAAATTCAACACGAACAAGAACAAAAATGAAGCAATTATTAAACATAAGCTTTAATTTATATGAGTAAAAAATTTTAGTTCAATTTATCTTAATTTTAAAGGAATTTCAAAATTAGAGTTAAAAAGAGGAAATTCACGTGAAAAAATTCTAAAACTTTCATTTTACTGAGGTTAAGTTTATTACAAAATTTTGGACCCAATCACATATGTTTGATCAAATAAATAACCCCAGAACAGTCAAAATTTCAAAAAGTTGATTTCAACCAACATCACGTCTGGTAATATGTCTTCAAGTAGTGGCCGTTGATCGGTAGCATGGGTTTTTCGCCTAAAAAATCCACCAGGTGGTAAGCTCCTCCAGAATAGACTTTCTCTATGACAAATGGTCCCTCCCAAGTTGGTTTGAATTTTCCACCTATCTTGGAGTGCGTAAGAAATGGTCTTTTGAGAATGACAATAAGGTCATCACTTTTGAATGCCCTTGGGTGGACCAATTTGGCATGAGCATGCCCCATCCTTGCTTGGTAAAGTTCTAAATGTTGTTGTGGTTCTAGTCTTATTCCTTCGAGACTTTTTAATTCTTCAAGTCTTGGTTTTATTCTTTCTTCAGTTGTGATTTGGTTGGCGATGACAACTCTGAGAGATGGTGTTTGTACTTCTAACGGCAGTACGACCTCAGACCCGTACACAAGTGCGTAAGGTGTACATTGAGTAGGAGTTCTGAACATCATCAGGTAGGCCTACAGAGCTTCTAATAATTTATTATGCCAATCTCTTTTGTTTTCATCTAATGTCTTCTTTAAGATCTACACAAGCATTTTATTGAAGGCCTCCATCAGTCTGTTTTCTCTGGGATAGTAAATTGTGAAGTTCCTCCAGTCTATCCCATGCCCTTTGATGAAGTTATTGATCTTTGTGCTTTTGAATAATGTCCCATTGTTGAAAATCACTCTATGTGGTACACCAAAATAGTAGATGATCTAGCTTTTAAAAAATTTCAAAACATGTTGTGTTGTAACCTCTCATAACTGCACTGCCTCTACCCACTTGGAAAAGTAATCCATAGCGGAAAGAATGAATCTATGTTCTTTAAAGGATGGAGAGTTTATAAGACCTATTATGTTCATGCCCCAAAACACGAATGACCATGAGGCAACGGTTGGGTGTGGTACATTCGGAGGTTGGTGTAAGACTACCTCATGCACTTGACAAAGGTGACAGCTTCTAGCTATATCCATGCAATCGAATATCATTGCTGGCAAATAATACTTGAGCTTTTTATCTTCATTTTCATATTCGACACTGACTGGTGAGTGACAATGACTTTGTATATGCTAAAAAATACAAGAATTTGATACTGTTGCTAGAAGATTTCAATACCCGACAACGACGTCAAAAACTCGACAACAGTTATAGATATGTGTATAAAATATTCTATCATTGCAAGGTCACACTTATCACCGCAAGTATACTTATCGCTTAAGTAATACAAGGCTCTAATCAAGTCCTGGATGTCGATCCCACAGGGAGTAATATTAGAGGCTACAAACTAAGATTTAAAAAATCAATACTTAATTATCGATCCACAGGGAGGTAATAATTAGAGCCTACGAACTTAAGATTTAGAAAATCAATACTTAATCACAACAACATAGTTCAAATTGCATATTGGTCACTAATAAGCAATTAAAATAAAAATGTAATTTTAATAAACTCTCATTCAACAACATCCACTAATAAAGTTTCTAATGTGAAGTTCAACATATAAGAAAGCATTTTTCTCCTTGTCAAGAAATTTAAGTGAATGGATAAAATGAATCGATTCAAATTATATTGTTCCAGACAGGAGCATACCTATTCTTTACCCTCTGGACCAGGCATAAAAAACATTGACTAATCATATGCTTGGTTGCTGAATCTGCGGCTAGGCTGGGAGGATACCGGCTCTCACTTTGAATCTCCCATGTTCCCCTCGCTTGAGGGCTAACATCTACACTTCAGCACCCAAACGATAGGACCGAATGTAGGATTTTAGTCTGTCACTCTAAAATTTCCAATTCTACGCAAGATAATTTTTAATTCTCTATTTATTTGCCCTCAAATTTTAAGGACTTTAACCTCCCAAAATCTTGGATGTAATCCTCACTTTAGTTGTAAAACTCAACATATTTTAACAAATCTATTGGCCTGATTGAAAGTAAATTAAGATTAAAGTAAAAAGATCATCACAATTTCTTTAACATTCTCATGGCACAATCAATTCCAATTACTATTTCACAAAATCTCAAGACAAGGAGAAAGACAGAGAAAACTACTCAGAACTCATAGAGAAGATACGACAAAACTTGGATTTCATATATAAAAGTGAAATCATACAAACTACAAAAAGTAAATACAGCTTATCTCGAATTCCTCCCCAAGTAACTTCTCGAAGTTCCTTTGAATCTCTTCTTTTCTTTAAAGCACACAGAATTCTCCTTCAAAGCAGCAAGGAGGAAGAAATCTCTCACTTTCCTTCCACTCTTACAATCTCCCGAAGAATTCCTCACAATACCTAACCCTAAATTACACTTCTCTGGACTCCCTAGACTCCCCCCTTTTCGGCCTCCAAAATGTTTCTCTTAAAGTTGTAGAAGAGTTTTCAAGAGTTGCCTAAGCGTCCCTTCAAAAATCGTCCACATTCAATGCATCTATTGAGAGAACCGTCATTCTCACCATCGGAGGACTTATAGAATATTTAGTTCTGGACTGTCGGGAAAAACCCAACGTCGGCGGTATCGATGGCACCGTCAGAGCCCAAGATCAAATTTTCATATTTTGGTTCTTTTTGCTGCAAATTTGCTCTTTTTTGCACCTTTTTGCTCCAATGACAATAATTTAACATACCTGCAACAAAATATCAAAAATATCTTTCTTTAAAGTGATGTATCATCAAAATTAATGTAAAATATTATGAAAATCTCAACATATTTTTCTTTGGTCAAAATCCCTCAAACTTAACTGTTACTTGTCCTCAAGTAATTTTAGTACTACATAAAAGTTATGATCTACTGTGGTAAGGTTTTAATTCAAAAATACTATAAGTTTGATTTAAGTAAATACCATAGTAAGATTTTCAGAAAAATTTCAAGTAATTAAATTAACTCTGCAGGTACAAGACTATCTAGTCATCAAGTTTAAGAGTTCTATTTTTCTATTCATTTCAAGAATGACTATATGTTGTAATATCAAGTCACTTAGAATATTCAAATGTTAGGAACTTCATGAGAGCACTACTAGTAAAGATAGTATTCCATAAATATAAGTTCAGGAATGTATTTAGGTTTTCTCTTTAGGTAGGTCCAAGTGAAGCTAATTTTTTATTAGACAACTCCTTAAGCTTCTCCTCACTTATATATTTTTTTTCTTTTTCATTTAGATTGCTTTCAATCCTATATATTTTTCTTTTATTTTTAGAGATTTTTTTCGATCCTTTCTTTTTCTTTTTCAAGTGAAGATTACTACATCTGGATAGCCTTTAATAATTTTAAACTTCACTTTTCTTTCCCTAAATTTGAAACTCAAAGCATTCCTTTGCATTATAAGTACTTCATAGCTTTTACATCATTGAGCCCCAATCTTTTCTTCTCAAATGAATATGTAAGATTCTTAATATTTTAAAATATAGTTTTCCTTACTTTAAATAGTTAACTATAGTCTTATTCTCTTATACTAATTATCTTAATTTAAAAAATTAATTTTCCTTACAAAAATATTCTTTTAAATCTACCATAATATTCAAATGCTTATAAAATATAGGTATCTGAATTAAATTCATTACAAAAATCATATTAATAAATTTTGAAAATATTTAAATTGAGAACATATAATAGTTAATCTTTTTCTTCTCTCCCCCAAACTTAAATTTTTCAATATGGAATGATACAGGTGGAAAGAAATATTCTAAATATAAATCATGCCTCAGTACTTTAGGCATTTTCATCATTCTTGAATTTTTGCGGTTCCTTCTCAAAATTTTACTTTAACTAGTCTGTAATATTATGAGCTTTCTATACATATAAATCATTAGAGAAGTTGCTGGGTAATGAAATTTTGAAATAAGTACAAAACTAAAAATTATATAAACACAGTATTTCACTAACACATCTCAATACAAATTTACAAAGTACTAATAAAAGTCTATTATAACTACACATGCACATTTCAAACTACAACACTAAACATTTATGTAAACATAAAATAAAATTGATAATAAAATGAGAGTACATACAGACAAACATCTATCTCTATTACAAAAGCACAAAACAAAAGTATATTAATCACTATCATATATCAAAATCCCATACTATATCCTCGTCTCCTTGGTCAACAGGTGGATTGGGCTGATACTGAGTATAACGGGGGCATTTAGGAAAAGTAACATCAGGCTCACCTCTGTAGTGTAGGGCCTGAGCTTTGTAATAAGCTATCTCGAAGTCAGAATGCCTCTGTAGGTACTGACTATCATAATCGTTTCTACATTCTAATCCTTCGATTCTTTCATTTATTTTCTCTATACTTTTCTGCTGCAAGGTTAACTCATTCATTAAATCGTGAAGGGTGGGGGACCTGGAGGAATGAAGGTCATAACTAGTAGAGGGGATATCTCTACTAGTAGAAGGTTCTTTACTCCTACTCCCAGATCTTCATGCTTCATGAAATTCATACGTCTTTAAATTAGCTTTAATAATGGGTTTCATAGGGTAAACCCATTCGTCATCATCTCCAGCTTCAACTCCGAAAGTTGGTAAAGTGAATAAATGAGGTCAAGATGTCCCAAACCTCCACTTGATTCACTCCTTGCTGTGGTCAAAATATTCTTATAAATAATTCTCCCTACATTTATAGTCTCATTATTCTAAATATAGAAATTCAGAATATCACTATCTCTTGTTACCTCACCATGGTGATAGGTTCGTAACAAAGTAGAGGAAATAAAATAGTACCACGCTTTAGATGTGGCATTTCACATGAAAGCAGAAAAATTTACCCATTCTCGCTACTTTATCTTTCATGTCCTTTTCTCATCAGTGAGAAAGTTAATGACATCATTCAACGGGCCTTCCATTGTATCGAAGGTTTCATAATTGCAGATGTATGAGTCTAGGTCTTCATAAAAAGACTAAACTCAGTAGAGACTCTCTTACTCGAACGGTTCCGTCCTCAGAATAGAACGCATTGGCATAAAATTCTTTCACAATATTCACAACAGCCTTATTAGTGGTATAACATAAATTTTCCCACCTCCGTTCGGTAAAGACTCATTCAACTTCTCCTCCTAGACTCTCAAAAACATGATCTTGAATACATTTCTTCCCTTAAAATACTAAAGTAAATCTAGACTGAGCCTTTGCATTGATGAAGCGAGACTCGTTAAACTCAAGTCACCTCTTTGGTCGTGGAGCCATTTGAATTTAATCAAAATTATAGAAAAATTCCAAAATATACTTCAAATATGCAAAAAATGGCTTCTAAGAGTTCAAAACTAAGTTCCATGAATTTCTTCCAAATATTTTCTCGACATTCTCAATTTTCTTGTATTTCCTCAATATGGAAGAAATTCAAGGTGAAAATCAAATATTTTTAGGTTGGAGTGAAGCTCTTACCTAGAGATGATGAAATCCAGTGTCTAAAAGCCTTGAAAATACCCCAAATCCAAGATTTTCAAGCCCTAGATCGAAATTTTTATTTTTTAGATGGAAGGGGATGATGAATAGTGGCAGTTGACTGGTGAGAATCGCGGTTAAGAGTGTTTTTTTGGTATCTCGCCGCTGACGTGGTCTTCAGAGCCATCAGCGAGCTTTATTGAATTAAATAGCCTAAGTCTCGTGAAAATCCCACCGTCGACGGCGTCGATGGTGTCATCGGCGAGATTTTCAAATTGGTTCAATTTTTAAATTTTAGCGATTTTGATCAATTTCAAGCCTCGTTGACATTCGTTTAATCATGCTAGAAATAAATTTTAAGTGATTAAATGATGTAATAAAATAAACATTAACAACACAAAACATCACACTTATATATAAAATCTAAGGGTTACAATACACGTTGCACGACACACATAAGTTTGGTATTTTCTCAAACTTAATACATCAATTCAGCGTCGCAATCCAAGGCACAACACTCTAAACGCTAAAAACAAACATTTTATACTTAATCTCAACTATATTAAGATCTAAAAGCAAAATTCAAAAACGAATTAAACACGTAAGTTCAAATCAAATCACACATATATACATATAGGTAGCAAATTAAATCTACTACTCCTCTGATTCAATGCTTGCTTCTCCCCTGATATCACCCATCGATTGAACATGAATGAAGAGGTTATAGAAGGGTCCGTATGGGAATTCTTTAGTAGAGTACTCTTCTATCAATCCAATCTTTCTCATCAATCGTATCGAACTTCCTTCGATATGTCTAGAGTGATCAAAATTCTCTTCCATCCTTTAGTCTAGATAATAAAAAAAATTAGAGATATTATTAATTGCATTCATAACATTTTGTACATCTTTTTCCAGTTTCTTAATTCTGTGAAGGATCACTAATGTCTTGTCCGGAACAAAAGGCTGAATAGGAAGTGAATTCTGAGATGATTGATCCTTAATAATAGTCATATCATTGTCATCTTCATTGGTTGGGAAGTTTTGGCTTGGGTCCAAAGGCTTCCAAGGTAGAAGTACCTTTTCCCAATTCTCATAAGATACTTGGAACTGAATCCAGAGTAAGAAGATTGTTGAAGGATGTCCAATCCCGTAAGTTGATCCATGAACGATCAGGCCCAAAATAGACTTCACAATTATCGATCCAATATCAATCAACAGTCCCATTTGAATACACTAATTCAAAATAACACTCTCTTTAGTAACTTTACCGGTCCTCATCATCGGTAATAGTTTTGAAAAAATGAAGAAGTGCTAATGTTTAGAAACGGGGTTCAGAAGTGTAGCAAAGAAACTAACATACCCGTTTTCTCTCATTTCCCAGTATTCAGTCTCGTTCGTCAAATATTGGTAGATTTCATTCATCAGATTTCTAGTCGGGACAAAGTTGGACTAATGGCAGACAGGAACATTCTCGATCATATATAACTCATTAATCCGCGCAGGAGTAAAAGTTATCGATTTGCCTCTCACATAGAAGACTCCCTGGTTGATTCCATGCAAATTAGCATAAAACTCTATCACCACATGAACGACTACAACAGCTGTAGTGTAGCACAACACTTCCCATCATCATCGCACAATCATCTCTTCAATTACTGTCGAAGGATTGTTCAATCCTCGATTTAAGAATCCTCTTTCTTTGATTAATCTCCTCTTTGTCCATACTTTGTTGAAGATTCGTTGCGCCTTGGAACTAATGAACTTTCTCGGGTTGAACACTCAAAATCTAAGGTTTTCAGTGGAATTGGAAGCCATAGGGATGAAATTAGTGGAGTTTTACTTCATTTTTGGGGTAATACAAATTTAAGAATCGAATTTGGAAGTTTTATAGTGAGTAAATCTCGCCTAAAACCGCCAAAAAATGTCATTTCAAACTCCAAAAACCGTCATCCCGTCGTTCTCACTGTTGGCTGCATCGATGGTGCCGACGACGAGCCTTTAGAACTAATTGTCTGGGCTCTCGGGAGAAACCCATTGTCGGCGGCATCGAGCCCGCCGTCGGCGCCTAAGGCAAAAATTTCACATTTTTGCTTTGGTCCGAATGAATTCCAATTTTCTCCATGGATCCAATTTTTATGATGATTCAAGGGTAAATATGAGTAGTATAGTTCAATACTACCGTAACTAATGATAATTTAAAACAAAAACACTATAATCGTAATAAAAATAAAGATAACTATGGGTTGCCTGCCATAAAGCTCTTGATTTAACGTCGTCAGTCCAACCTATTCAGATATTATTCAGGTTGACTGACCATTAAAACCTCTTTAAATTTTGGTCTTTTACCCTCAAAATACGGCTTTAATCCATGTCCACTTACTTTAAATCTATCCTCAATCTTTTGATCTTCAATTTTAACAGCTCGGTAAGTATAAACTCAAGTCACAGTAAAAGGTCCTAACCAACGAGACTTCAATTTCCCAGGGAATAACATCAGCCTTGTAGTGTAAAGCAAAACTTCTTATCCTGGTTCAAAGTTCTTTTGGTTAATCTTCTGATCATGCCATAACTTTAGTTTCTCCTTATAAATTTTATTGTTATCATAAGATTCATTTCTTAATTCTTCCAATTCATTCATTTATAATAATCTCTTCTTTTTATCGTTATCATAAGATTCATTTCTTAATTCTTCTAATTCATTCATTTGTAATAATCTCCTCTCTATCATAAGACTCATTTCTTAATTCTTCCAATTCATTTAATTGTAACAATCTCTTCTTAAGTTGTTATAATAAGACTCATTTCTTAATTCTTCCAATTCATTTAAAGCATCTTTCAAATTATAATTGAATTCTTTAATCACCCAATATGTTTTATGCTCCAATTCTATTGGTAAGTGACAAGTTTTTCCAAAAATTAGCCTGTAAGGAGTCATTCCAATAAGAGTTTTATAAGCAGTCCTCTAAACCCATAATGTAGTATCCAGTCTAGTAGACCACTCTACTCTACTAGGGTTTGGAGTCTTCTCCAGTATTTGTTTAATCTCTCTATTAGAAACTTCAGCTAAACAACTGGTCTGGGGGTGATAGGAAGTAGAGATTCTATGAATAATTTTAAACTTTTCTGCCAATCTCTGAATGTATTTATTCCTGAAATGGGATCCTCTGTCAGCGATAAATACTCTCAGCATTCCATATCTAGTGAAAATGTTCTTCATTAAAAATCTTGAAACACTTTTAGCTTCACAACGAGGTAAAGCTTGTGCTTCAATCCACTTTGAAACGCTGCAACTAATATGTATAAGTTCCCAGATGAAGGAATAAATGGTCCCATGAAATCCAATCCCAAACATTAAAGATCTCAACTTCTAACATGAATTTCAAAGGCATTTCATTTCTTCTAGATATATTGCCTACTAGTTGGCATCGATCACAAGTTTTTATGTATCTCTAAACATCTCTAAAGAGAGTAGGCTAATAGAATCCAGCTTGTAAAATTTTATAAGCAGTTTTATCAGTTCTAAAATGTCCTCCAAATTCAGAATCATGACATTTTTGAACAATTAATTCAGTTTCTTCATAAGGTACACATCTTCTCATAATAAGATCTTTACATTCTTTATATAAATAAGGCTCATCCCAAAAATATGCTTTCGCATCATCATGAATTTTCTTTGTTGTTGCAATGTCAGCATAGGTGGCAAAATATCACTTACAATATAATTTACAATATCAGCATACCATGGTATTTCCCACTCATTAATATTATAGAGTTGTTCATCAGGGAAACTGTCAGTAATTTCATTGTCGGGTAATTCTTGATTTTCTAATCTTGACAAATGATCAGCAATTTGATTATCAGTTCTCTTTCTATTATTATAAATTTGTTCATTCGAGAAATTGTCTGTAATTTCATTGTCAGTGTCAGATAATCCTGATTTTCTAATCTTGACAAATGATCAACAATTTGATTATCAGTTCCCTTTCTATCAATAACATAATCTTGATAAATGATCAGCAATTTGATTATCAGTTCCCTTTCTATCAATAACCACAAAATTAAACTCTTGCATCAAAAGTATCCATCTAATTAACCTTGGTTTGTCATCCTTCTTTTACATCAGATATTTAATAGCAGAGTGATCACTGTGCACAACACATTTAGTCTCAATTAAATAAGATCTAAATTTGTCAAAAGCATACACTATAGCAAGTAACTCTTTATCAGTAATAGTGTAGTTAATTTAAGCATCATTAAGAGTTTACTAGCATAGTATATAACTTTAAAAATCTTATCAACCCATGTCCAAAAACAACTCCAATAGCATAATCACTAGCATCGCACATCAGTTCGAATGGTTTCTCCCAGTTAGGTGAAATTGTTATAGGGGCTGTGATTAGCTTTTTATTTAATAACTCTAAGGTGTTTAAGCAGTCTTCAATAAACTCAAATTTATTGTCATTTTCTAACAGTTGGCATAGAGGTTTGGTAATTTTTGAAAAATGTTTAATAAAATGCCTGTAAAAATCAACATGTCCAAGAAAACTTCTAACCTCTCTTACATCAGTAGGAGGTGTTAATTTAAATATAACTTGAATTTTTGTAGGTCAATTTCCATACCATTTTTTAAAATTTTATGCTCAAACACTATTCCTCCTTAAACCATAAATTGACATTTCTCGCAATTTAGAACTAAATTGGTTAGAACTAAATTGGTTCTTTAGTACAACTCCAAAATTTTTTCCCGATAATTTAAGCATGCATCAAATGATGTTCCAAATATAAAGAAATCATCTATAAATACTTCTATTCCATCATCAATTAACTTACTAAATATAGACATCATACATCTCTGGAATGTTGCAGGTGCATTACATAATCTGAAAGGTATTCTTTGAAAAGCAAAAGTTTCAAAAGGACTAGTAAATGTTGTCTTTTCTTGATCTTCAGAGGTAATAAGAATTTGATGGTAGCCAGTATCTCCATCTAAAATACTAAAATATTTGTGCCCAGCAAGTCTATCCAATATTTGGTCTAGGAATGGTAAAGGGAAGTGATCATTCCTAGTAATAGTGTTAAATTTTGTATAATTAATGAAAATAAGCCACCTAGTAGCTTGTCTGATAGCTATTAATTCATTATTCTCTTGTGCTTCAGTAGTTACCACTCTATTCTTAGGAACAAAATGAATTGGACTTACCCAAGCACTGTCCGAAATAAGATATATAATTCCGGTGTGTAACAGTTTAAAAATTTCCTTTTTGACTACTTCTTTCATCATTGGGTTCAATCTCCTTTGTGGATCAACTCTTGGTTTATATTGTTCATCCAGTATAATTCTATGCATACAGATCGAAGGACTGATTCCTTTAATATCAGCTAAGGTCCAACCAAAACCTTTTGTATATCTTTTTAATGTATCTAAAAGTCTTTGCTTTTGCAAATCATTTAACTCTAAAGATATAATAATAGGTAGTGTAGATGAGTTTCCTAGAAACACATACTTCAAGTGGTAGCAATGTTTTCAACTCAAGTTTAGGTGGTTTTATAATTGATGGAACTAGATTCTTATCAGCATTTCTTATAATATGCAGCATCTCAAATCTTTCCTTAATATAATCTAATTCTTCATTTTCTATTTCGTCCAAAATAACTTCATCTTTGTCTTCAAAATTTTTTCTTTCTTCAAAATATTCTTTAAAATGCTCGTTAAATAGATGTTCACTAATTTCCATGCAAAAACATTCATTGTCTCTTTCAACAGCAGGGTATTTCATAGATTTGACAATGTTAAAAGTCACTTCTTGATCATTAAATCTCATAGTTTATTCTCCCTTTTGAACATCTATCATAGCTCTACCAGTAGCTAAAAAAGGTCTCCCTAAAATTATAGGTATTTCTTTATCTTCCTCCACATCTAAAACAATAAAATCCACAGGAAAGATGAATTTATCAACTTTTACTAACACATCTTCTATAACTCCCTTAGGATAGGTACCTGAATGATCCGTTAATTGAAGAGTTACAGAAGTAGGTGAGACTTCTCCTAATCCCAATCTTTTGGAAATTGATAGAGGCGTAAGATTAATGCTGGCTCCCAAATCATATAAAGCTCTTTCGTAGAATCTTTCACCGATAGCACACGGTATAGTGAAACTACTTGGATCTTTTAATTTTTCAGGAAGCTTTTTCTAAATAATTGCACTACGCTCTTCGCTAAGTGCAACGGTCTCATGATCAGTGAACTTCCTTTTCTTGTTCAAAATATCTTTCATAAACTTCACATAATTGGGAATTTTCTTTAAAGCTTCTACGAAAGGAATATTTACTGTTAATTTCTTAAGAATTACTATAAACCTGGAAAATTTTTTATCCTTTTTGTGTTGTTTCAATCTTTGAGGAAACGGTGGTGGAGGTTTTTCCACAGTAATTTTCATTGGTGTAAGTGGATAATCTAAATCTGGGTATTCATGATCCTTTTCTTTTTTTAAATTCACTTTCACTTTTTCAGTTTCTGTTTCTTTCTGTACTCTTGTTTCGAATTCTTTTTCACTTCGTAATTGTATCACTTTTATCTGTTCTTTTCCTTGATCTTTAGGATTTAATTCCACAGTACTAGGAAAAGTTACCAATGTTCAGTTACTAAGCACAGTAGCGATATGCCCCAATTGGTTTTCAATATTTTTTATAGCAGTTCCTTGATTTTGTAGCTGGTTTCCTTGAATTTGTAATTGATTTTCTTGATTGTGCAATTGTTGACCCTTGTTTAGTATCAGCTCTTCCATAGACAACTTCTTTTTCTTAAATTGAGTGTTACTGTTAAATCCTGGAGGATAAGAAGGTCTATAAATAATATTTCCTTGGTTGAATGAATTTCTCAATGGGTTTACTAGGTTGTTTGCCCATTATTGATTGGTAGAAGAATTGTTATTCCAATTAAAGTTAGGATGACTATTCCAACCTGGGTTATAATAGTTTGAATAAGGATTATTGGGTCTATTGTTAATAGCATTTAGAGTCTCATAAGAAGGTTGAACATCCACAAATTTCCCAGATGAATTCTATTCCATCATAGTAGGTGTTGAAGAATAATTCATTCCATAATGATCTAATTTCTTTGATATTGTAGCAATCTACGAAGCTAATATAGATATTGCATCAGAATCGTTGATACTAGGTACTCTTTTAAGATTTATCCGTTCAGAGGGCCATTGAAATTTATTAGTAGTCATCTCTTCTATTAATGAATAAGCCTCAACAAAAGGTTTTGATATTAAAGAACCACCAGCCGCAGCATTTACATCAATCTAAGAGATCCCACTAATCCATTATAAAAAGTTTGAATTATCAACCAATCTGGTAACAAATGAATAAGCCTCATCAAAAGGTTTTGACATTAAAGAACCACCAGCCGCAACATCTATATTTTCTCTTCTATTAATGAATAAGCCTCATCAAAAGGTTTTGATATTAAAGAACCATCAGCCGCAGCATCTATCATCAAAGAGATCCCACTAATCCATTATAAAAGGTTTGAATTATTAACCAGTATGGTAACGAATGATGGGAGATCCCACTAATCCATTATAAAAAGTTTGAATTATCAACCAATCTAGTAATGAATGATGAGAACATATCCCACTAATCCATTATAAAAGGTTTGAATTATTAACCAGTCTGGTAACGAATGATGAGGGTATCAAAAGGTTTTGACATTAAAGAACCACGAGCCGCAGCATCTATAATCGATCTAAGAGATCTTAATCCATTATAAAAAGTTTGAATTATCAACCAATCTGGTAACGAATGATGAAGGCACTTCCTAAGAATCCATTGTAAAAAGTTTGAATTATCAACCAATCTGGTAACGAATGATGTGGGCACTTCCTGAGAAGATCTTTAAATCTCTCCCAAGCTTTATATATCGACTCTCCGTCAATGTGAAAAAATGATGTTATGTCATTTCTATGTTTAGCAGTTTTGGATGGAGGGAAATATTTGGATAGAAATTTTTGTGAAAGTTCTCACCAAGTCCTAATAGATCTAGGTGCTAATGATTTTAACCACATCTTAGCCTTATCCCCAAGTGAAAAAGGAAAAAGTCTAAGTCTAACAGCATTTTTTCATATTTAAAGGTAGCACAAAGTTCTAAAAAACTAGCGAGGTGTAAATTAGGATCTTCATTTGGTGTACCTCTGAATTGATTCTTTTGTATCATTTGGATAATAGCAGGTTTGAGCTCAAATGAATTAGATAGGATCTTCATTTGGTGTACCTCCAAATTGATTGTTCTGTACCATTTGAATAATAGCAGGTTTAAGCTCAAATGAATTAGCAGCTACATCTATTTTGGATAGATAAGTGAATTTCATCTGCTGTAGGATTTGCATAATCTCTTAAGGGTCTAGATTTGGATAGATAAGTGAATTTCATCTACTGTAGGATTTGCATAATCTCGTAGAGGTCTAGGTTGCTATTCATTTTCTATTCCTTGATTGTTCACATTGTTTTCCATTATGTCAGGATTTCTAAGTTCATTTCTTAGTTTCTAATTCTCCTAACAGTGTGTAATTCTGAATCGTATGGTATAAGATTTTTAGGTCCAAATTTATGCAAACAATTGAAATCAGTACACAGAAAAATAGTTAACTAAATATTAAAATAAGTTGCAATTTAAGTAAAAGTTTTCTAATAGTCCTATTTTGTCTGTTACTCTAATTATGATTTTCTAAAAAAATCTAATTTTTACTCCCCGAAAATGGTGTCAAAAACTTGACAATGACTTTATATATGCTCAAAAATATAAGAATTTGATACTGCTGCTAGAAGATTT
Source organism: Phalaenopsis hybrid cultivar (assembly GCA_002079205.1). NCBI lineage: Eukaryota > Viridiplantae > Streptophyta > Magnoliopsida > Asparagales > Orchidaceae > Phalaenopsis > Phalaenopsis hybrid cultivar. The sequence goes on along the minus strand of JXCR01128563.1, from coordinate 174,110 downwards.
AAATCTCCGACAACGGTGCCAAAAACTTGTTAGCGACTTTAGATATGCTCAAAAATACAAGAATTTGATACTGCTGGTAGAAGATTTAAATCCCCGGCAACGGCACCAAAAACTTGATAGTGACTTTATATATGCTCAAAAATGCAAGAATTTGATACTGCTGCTGGAAGATTTAAATTCCCAACAACGACCCAAAAACTTGACAACAATTATAGATTTGATAAAGATGTGTATAAAATATTCAATAATTGCAAAGTCACACTTATTAATGCAAGTATACGTATCGCTCAAGTAATATAGGGCTCTAACGGAGTCCTGGATATTGATCCCACAGGGAGTAATATTAGAGGCTACAAACTTAAGATTTAGAAAATTAATACTTAATCACAACAACTTTAATTCGCATAATTTTCACTAATAGGCAATTAAAATAAAAATGTAATTTTAATAAACTCTCAATCAACTAATTCTACAAATAAAGTTTCTAATTTGATGTTCAATAAATAAAAAAGCATCCTTCTCCTTGTCAAGAAATTTAATTGAATGGATAAATTGAATCGGTTTAAATTATTTTGTGCCAAATAGGAGCTTACCTATTATTTACCAATCATAAATAGCATTGACTAATCCTATGCTTGGTTACTGAATCTGCAGCTAGGCTGGGAGGATACCAGCTCTCACTTCGGAGCTCCCACGTTCCCCTCTCCTAAGGACTAACATCTACACTTCAGCACCCAAATGATAGGACCGAATTAAGGAATTTAGTCTGTAACTCTAAAATCTCCAATTCTACACCCGATAATTTTTATTTTCTTATTTATTTGAACCTAACTTTTAAGGACTTTGACCTCCCTAAATCTTGGATGTAATCCTCACTTTAGTAGTAAAAGTCAACATATTTTAACAAATTAATTGGCGAGAGTGAAAGAAAATTAAGATTAAAGAGAAAAGATCATCATAAATTCTTTAACATTCTCATGGTATAACAAATTCAAATCACCATTTCACAAAATCTCAAAACAAAGAGAAAGACAGAGAAAACTACTCAAGACTCATGGAAGAGATACGACAAAACTTGGATTTGATATATAAAAGCAAAGTCATACAAACTACAATATGTAAATACAAATTATCTTGAATTCCTCCCCAAGTAACTCCTCGAAGTTCCTCTGAATCTCTTCCTTTCTTTACATCACATAGAATTCTCCTTCAAAGCGACAAGGAGGAAGAAATCTCTCACTTTCCTTCCACTCTAACAATCTCTCGAAGAATTCCTCACAATACCTAACCCTAAATTACACTTATCTGGACTCGCTGGACTCTCTAGACTCTCTGGACTCCCTGGACTTCCCCCTTTTCGACCTCCAAAATGTTTCTCTTAAAGTTGTAGAAGAGATTTCGAGAGTTGCCTAAGCATACTTTCAAAAATCATTTACATTCAATGCATCTATTGAGAGAACCATCGTTCTCGCCATCAGCAGACTCGATGGCGCCGTCGGCAGACTTCTAGAATATTTAATTATGGACTCGTGGGAAAAACCCGCAATCGGCGGCGTCGATGGCGCTATCAGCGCCCAAGATCAAATCTTCATATTTTTTTCCTTTTTGCTCCAAATTCGCTCCTTTTTGCATCTTTTTTCTCCAATGACCATAATTGAACATACTTGCCACAAAACATCAAGATACCTTTCTTTAAGGTGCAATAGCATCAAAATCAGTGTAAAATAGGTATGAAAATCTAAACATATTTTTCTTTGGCCAGTGAACACCACATAATTCTGTGTGTACTTCTTTGACAATGTTTATGCTTCTACTCTGCTTAGACATTGCAACCACATTTGATAGAATGATCTTCTGTAGAGGACATCACCTATTAGAGCATATGACATAGCTCTTCTTGTGTTGTGATAGGCCTCAGACTTGTCCTCTAGCAGCTTTCTAGTTTGCAAATATTCTATCAATGGCTTACGCGAATCTTTGTTAATGTCAACAATTGCAATCACTTTTCCTTCTTCTTTTCAAGCTTATGTAAATTATCGAGATTGATCTTAGATAAAACTCATCATCCTTTTACTGTAATGTCAATGGAAACCTTTGGGGGATACACTAATTCCTTGGCAAGTTTTGCTAAGCATAGGCATGGACACTATCTCCTCGAGGAATCCGGTATAAAGTCACATTGGGAATCTGTTCAAGAAGTTTCATTGTGTACCAGTGGTATTCTGCTATTCTTGAATTCAAAATCTTGTATTGTCCAGAAACTTATTGGATGATAAGTTGTGAGTCTCCATAGATGGCAATATTTGTTATATACATTGAGATTACCAATTCCAACTTGGTGATCAATGCTTCATATTCTGCTTCATTATTTGTGCATGGCTCTGTCAAGTGGTAAGAAAATATCAACATACTCTTATCTTGCGTGATAAAAATCTGACCAATTCCTTCTTTTCCTGGTATAACTATTTCTGATTCTTTTTCTTTTTTGGCTGACAAAGCCCCATCAAAGTAAATTTCCATGTACCACTCTACTTGGTTGTGAATGAGGTCATCAAAGATTGTCATCATAGCTCGTTGCTCCAAATTCTTTAACCTGAATGACATCGTTGTGTAGCGAAAGATCCCAATCACTGCTCTGAAAGTTGCAAGTGCTGCATCCTCTGGAGCCATCTTGATTTGTTTATAACCTGACGATTCATCCATGAAAGAGAAAATCTCATGTGTCGATGCGACGTCCACCATTAGTTCTGGTATCAATAACGGGAACTCATCCCTTGAACATGCCTTATTTAAATCCCAAAAATTAACATTTAAATGGATTTGTCCATTTTTCTTCTTAATTAGTACAACATTGGCTAACCATGTCGGTTATTGCTCTTCTCTTACAAAATTGGCATCTATTAACTTCCTCACTTCATAAATGACTTGTTACTCTATCTCGAGGCGCATTCTTTTAGGAGCTTGTTGTACTGGGGTCATTTCTTTATCCACCCCAAGTTTATGAACTGTGACCTCTGAAGACAGCCCCGACATTTCATCATAACTCCAGGCAAAACAATACCTGAACTTTGATAACAGCTTGATTAGCTCCATAGATTCTTCATCGTTGATTAAATAGCTTATAAATGTTGGTCGGGGCTATTCTTCAGTCCTGAGGTTGACCTCTTTCAATTCATCAATAGTTGACTTAATTTCTCTTTCAAACTTTAGCGGAGCATCATCTTTTAACTGATCTTGAGAGTCATCCACTACATCGAGACAATTCTCTTCCAATCCACTATTAACAACCATCAAAATACAGAGTCATTGACTAGTCCTACAATACCAAATCTGAGACCATCTTTCGAGTAAGGAGTTTAACTTTTAACATTCTACAATTCTTAAAAAAGTTGTAGCTTATCTTTTGGCATTTGCTTTGACACATATTACTCTTGAATTAATTCTTGTACACAAAGAGAAAAAGTAACTAAATGGTACTTCCATTAATTCATTAAAATCATCGTCTAAATTTACATGATTTTCAAAACTAGTAGAAGGGGAAGCATGGTAAAATTTGATCGGATTTGAACTAATGCTACGGACTTCCTTGACCTCTAAACTCTTAACCTTTTGAGGGTAGATTAGAGTAAGCATGATGGTATTCACATAGTGGTTGATCTAATCATACATCCTTTCATATTTTCTTTTCACCAAATCTTCCAAGGATATCTCATACTGTGGTTTCTTCTATTTTATCATCATCATTTCCACTGCAAAGCTTTCTTCATCAGGACTTTCCTCCACATCGATGTTGATGGTCGGCCTAGTCCATCCAACAATTGTATTTGTTCTTCCCCATCCATGTCCCCGACCTCGACCTCGGGTGCACGAACTAAAAGAAGCCCCACCGATTTGTTGCAAAAAAGTGGTGGAAGATCGCTGAAATGGAGGTGAATGGATTTGCCCTTGTGATCCTTCTGAATCCTCACTTTTATTTGTCACAACCTCACGAGAAAAGACAATTTACTTTGGAGGCGTGTAATATGTGGTTTCTTCATGAATGTCAACTTCATGAATTGAACCATGTCGTGTTTGTGAATCCACGGTTGACCAAGTAGAGCTTTAAAAGAGGTTTTGGCATTGAGGATATGGAATTTAGCAGTTGCTACTAATTCTCCAACATTCATAAGTAATGTAATTGATCTAAGGGCTCTTTCTCCCTTTTGGTTGAATCCTCTTAACATCATTTTATCAGTTGTAAGCTCTTGAGCTTTAAAATACAAATATCCTAGCGTCTGTAGACCCATTAAGTTGGGTGATTGTCCAGGATCTACCAAAACTCTTGACAACATAAAACTGTGAATGTTAACGGAGATATAGAGCAGTCAGTTGTAGTTATTACTACCGAGCAACAATTCTTTATTAGTGAAGGTTATCCCAGGCTGTTCCTTTAATGAACAAACATCATCCGAGTATATCCTGGCCAATTGAGCAAAGAAAATCTTTGGGTCAAGAAAAGCTGTAACCAGAGACTCTCTCATCTCCTTTCATAGTATCAGAGTGTTGTAAATGTATAGTTTGGCTGGAAACCTCATAAGATGAGCTAGCACGTTGTAATCTACTTTATATAATCCTCTAATTTTCACTTGGCTATGTGTCTCTTCCACATATAGAGGTTGAGGTAGCTCTTCCTGAGTTACTATTCATTTTCCCTTATCTTCTTGAGCTGACCTCGGGGTTAACACTTTGCCACTCCTTAGGTTTATCTAAGTTATTTCTTCTTCCTGAGATGTTGTAGGCAAAATTTCTGGTGTCTCTTCTTCTTTTTTGAAGAAATCCAAGTTGATATCAAGTGGTGCACAATGGAACTCGAGGACTGGTTCCTCACTCCCGATGCTATCATAACCGGTGTTGTCGATATCTTCATCATTCTAATTAATGGGTTCATCGGACTTAAGTACGATTTGAGGATCAGTTTGGGAATTGAGATTGGAGTTATATTAAGCGAATTCAGTTATGCCAACACTAGAAAGAATAAAAACATAGCCAAAATCATTATAATTATATTCATAATACCTCAGTGGGGCAGAAAGATAATCATACATGGTCATGGGTTTGAGAATTTTCTTCCCCAAATCCGAGACAATCAATCTAACTGTGGCAGCTCCTATCCTACCCCCCATGCTATTAGTCTTCATGATGTCGTTGTTCTCTTTCTCTTCTATTTGCGATGGTTTCTCTGGCAAAATATCCATCTTGGGCTAAGCAGGCTGTAGACTTTGAATGGCTACCTGGTTGAAGTGGTCTGAATCTGATCCAGTATCTTCTTGGACTATTTGCTCCAAATTATACTCCATCCATCTTCTCTGAATATGGTTCTATCGGAGAGATTGGTTTGAATGAAATCATATTTACAGAATCTCTTTCAGCTTCTTTTAATTGTTTTTTAAGGATCATTATATTCCCTTCCTTAAGATTTCTCTCGAGTCAATTCTTGAAAACGAAACATTCCTCCATAGTATACCCACGCAATTTGTAGTACAGGTAATAATTAGGCTAATCTTTCTTGTTGACATCCTCAGATTTCCTTGGATCTGACAATCTAAACTCAGCCTTCTTCATTAGATTTCTAAACATTTTGGGTATATCTTCATCTTTAAAGGAATATACAGCTTTCCTTCATTTTGAAAGAGTTAGACTCGTTCTACCCTCTGCTCGGTATGATCCTCCTTGATGTGACTGTGGCTAGTCTGGCCTTACTTCTGTGTCTGTTGTTGTTGACTATGCCATGATGACAGCTGTGAATTTTGATGAGAATACTCCTTTTGAATCTTCATTGGTTTCTTTTCCTTATCCACTGTTTCCACTGTTCCAGACTTCTTCTCGAATATCCTAGTTCTCCTCGACTTCTCGCCCTTCTCATGAGAATCCATAGCTTGAGTTCTTCTTGTAGATTGCTAGCTTTGCTGAGCAGCTTCTCAACGGAATTGATGGTGAGTCCCTAAAGCATGAAAGCTATGGGCCCTTGGATGCTTTTGAGTAGAATCTCAACTGCCTTATGTGCCTATAGCTAAGGCTCACATTTCATGATAAGGTTTCTCCACCTCAAGATATAATCCACTAAAGTCTCATTAGGCTTTTTCCTTTCTATCATGACATCTCCAATAGAAACATGATGCTGCACTCCGACAAATCTCTTTACAAATAACTGTTCTAATTTGGAGGTCTTTACTGATCCGTTGAGCAACTCGACACACCAATCAAATGCTATCCATGATAAGCTGCTAACAAACTGACGGAAAAGTAAGGCTTCATTACCTCCAGTATTGCCACAACTAGCTCGCAAATGTGCTATATGTTGTCTAGGATTTCCAGTCCCATTAAATATCTTAATGTTTGGTGACACAAAACCCTTAGGGTAGGGTATGACATCGAACTCCTCCGGGTGCGGTCTACCCTTTAAAATCAATACACCACCCATAGATTTGGCCAAGGCCTCCCGAACTTGTTTGAGCATTTGTTTAAATTACTTCTCTGGTATGTTGCCTTGGACGGAATCCTTCTTTTGTTGATCATCTCTATTAGCCAAGGAAACTTCCTTCCTTTCATCTGTTGATACACCAAAAAAATATGCATTTTTAGAACCATATTTTATACTCATTTTTGTTAAAATATAAAATAAATTGTGATGGTTTTTCAACTTTGCTCTTAATTTACTTTTTGATATGGCTAATTGAATTGTTAAAATATGTTATGAAACATATGATCCAGGAAATGGAGTATGAGTTCTACAATAGAGTGAGAATCACATTTAAGTTCATGAAGGAGTATTTTGGTCATGGAAAAGTGTAAAAATAGGGAAATATACTATTATTGGGTGTAGAATTGGAGATTTTTAGGGTGACAGACTAAAATCCCCAATTTGATCTTATTGTTTAAGATTTAAAGCGAGAGTTAGCCTTTAGGTGAAGGTAAGTGGGAGCTCTAGAGTGGGAGCAAGTATCCTTCTAGCCTAGCCACAGATTTAGGGACTAAACCTGAGATTAGCCAATGATCTTCTGTAGTACTAAATCAGGGTAGAGAATTAAAATTACTCTTTTTTTGGCACAATACAAATTTAAACTATTTTTTTCATCTCATTGCACCCAAAACTCATTGTAGTGCGAAAGATGCTTTTTCATATTATAAAACTCCAACAAATAAAAATAGTTTATTAGTTACAGTTTTAAACTTTGCATTTAAATTTTTCTAGTAGTTAATAATTTAGTTCTAATAGTATCTTAAACATTCAAATTAGTGACAGTAATTTCATTTTATTTCTGTGAATTTTCTAGTTAATTTATCATTTCAAATTTAAACCTTCCTCGTGGGATCGATATTTGGGACTTAAATAGAAAGTCTTATATTACTTGATAACAATACATATACTTGCGTAGAATCTCAACATTAAGTGCTTAACATTATTATTCATAAAATATAACATCAACTTTTTGGCACTATTGTAAAGCAGAGTCAACTTTATAAATTTCACACAACTATATTTACTCGCGATCAAGTTTTTGGCATCATTATCGGGGAAGGTAACGGTAAATTAAATTGATTCGGTAAATTAGAAAATTTAGAGACAAATTATAAAAAAATATAAAAAAATAAAAAAATCCAAAAAATAAATAAGTATATATATTTAAGAGTAATTTTAAGAAATTTTTCTTTGCTTATTATATTTGTTTATGTGAAATACTGTATTTGAAGGTTTACTACCATAATTTTTTGAATTAGAATGTACTATTAGAAAATTTTGAAAACAACAAAAAGAAATTAAAAATTTGAACAAAATGGCGAATAACTTAGATAATCAAATAAATGAAAATTGACAAAGAACTTTAAAAGATTATGCTAATCCGACAGCATATGAACTTCACTTAACTATTCAAAATCCCGATGTTGCTGCTAATTCATTTGAGCTTAAACCTATTTTTATCCAAATGGTACAAAATAATCAATTTGGAGGAACACCTACTGAAGATTCTAACTTACAATTGCTAGTTTTCTTGAAATTTGTGCTACTTTTAAATATGATGGAGTGTCTAATGATGTTGTTCGGCTTGGATGTTTTCCTTTTTCATGAAGGGATTCTTGAAATATGTGCTACTTTTAAATATAATGGAGTGTCTAATGATGATGTCAGGCTTAGAAATTTTCCTTTTTATTTAAGGGACAAAGCTTAAGCTTAGTTAAATTCATTTAGCACCTGGATCTATCAGAACTTGGGGAGAACTATCACAAAAATTTTTGGCTAAATATTTTTCACCCTAAAAAACTACTAAGTTTAGAAATGATATTACATCTTTTTATCAATTTGAAGGGGAATTGATGTATGAAGCCTGAGAAAGATTTAAGGATTTCCTTAGAAAATATCAACACCATGCTTTACCAGATTGGTAAAAAATTCAAACTTATTACAATAGTAAGATCACTTAAATCTATTATTGATGCTGCTGCAGGTGGATCACTAATGTCAAAACCATTTGATGAAGCATACCCTTTAATAGAAGAAATGGCTACTAATAATTTTTAATGGCCCACTAAACAGGTAAATCCTAAGAGAGTAGCTAGTATTCATGACTCTGATGCAATGTCTATTTTAGCATCTCAAATTGCTGCTATATAGAAAACGATTGACCAAATTGGAGTGAACTATTTTCAAATATCACCACTATTACAGGAAAATTCATTAGGAAAGATAATTGATACTCAATCATCTTATGAAACTTTTAATACTATAAATAATCAAAATAACTATTACAACCCTAGATGGAAAAATCACCCTATTTTTAGTTTGAATAATTTAAAAAATTCATTGAAACCCTCAAGAAATTTAAATAACCAAGGAAATCCTAATTATCGACCATATTATCCTCCTAAATTTAACTCTAACTCTAACCCACAAGTTAAGGAAAAGAAGTTGATGATGGAAGAAGAAATGTTGAATATGGGAAATCAAATATAAAATCAAGGGGTTGCTATTGTAAATATTGAAAATCAATTAGGAGATATTGCTACAATACATAGTAACAAATCTTCAGAAAATCTTCTGAGTACTATGGAAGTTAATCCAAAAGATAAAAATATGGAGCAAATTAAAGCTATTCAATTACGAAGTAGAAAATAAGTTAAAAAAAGAAAGTGACCATAATGAAAATGAACAAATACAAGTTCCCTTCGAAAAACAATTAACTTTTTTTCCTCAACAACTGAAGCAGACAAATAATGACAAACCATTTACAAATTTTTTGGAAATCCTTAAAAAGTTAACGATAAACATTCCTTTCATTGAGGTTTTGGAACAAATGCCATATGAAAAATATACTAAATAAGAAAAGGAAGTTTTCAGATCATGAGACTATTGCACTCAGTGAAGGTGTAGCACTATTATTCAGAAAAAGCTTCCTGAAAAGTTAAAAGATCCTGGTAGTTTTACTATACTATGTGCAATTGTTGAAATTTTTTTTGGAAAAGTCTTATGTGATTTAGGAGCGAGTATCAATCTTATGCCTCAATCAATTTTTAAATCTTTAGATTTAGGAGAGATTTTTTGTACTACTATAACTTTTCAATTAACTGATCGATCAATAACTTATCCTAAAAGAGTTATAGAAGATGTATTAGTAAAAGTGGATAAATTAATTTTTCCTATAGACTTTATAGTATTAGATATGGAGGAAGATAAAGAGATTCTTATTATTTTGGAGAGACCATTTCTTGAAACAGGGAGAGCTGTAATAGATGTACAAAAAGGAGAAGTAATAATGAGAGTGAATGATTAAGAAGTAACGTTTAATATTGCAGAAGCTGTAAAATATCCTGCAATAGAAAAAGATAATGAATATTTTAGGATGGAAGTTACTGATTATCTAAGTAATGAGCGATTTAAGAAATAGTTTGAAGAAAAATTAAGGCAAGAAGATTTTAGTGAGAATGAGAATGAACTAAAAGAAGAAAATTTAGATTATATTCAGGACAAATTTGAAACTTTAAATTTGTTGGAAAATGATAATAAAAATCTTACTCTTCATATATTTGACAACCTAAACTTGAACTGAAAAGATTACCTGCCCATTTAAATTATGCATTTTTAGGAGATTCATATACATTGCCTATTATTGTATCTTCTGAGTTAACTGAAATTCTAGAACAAAAATTAATAGAAATGTGTACAAGATATAAAAAGGCTTTTAGATGTACTTTAGCAAATATTAAAGGAATTAGCCCATCTATTTGTATGCACAGAATTCTATTAGATGATCAATACAAACCTAAAGTTGATCCTAAAGGAGATTAAACCCAATAAAGAAAGAAGTTGTTAAAAAAGAAATCTTAAAATGGTTAGATGCTGGAATTATATATCGTATTTTTGGCAGTGCTTGGGTGAGTCCAATTCACTATGTTCTAAAGAAAGGAGGAGTGATCATAGAAGTAAATGTGAAAAATGAATTAATTCCAATAAGATAAGTTACTAGTTGGCAAATTTGTATAGATTATAGAAAATTAAACATGACCACCAGGAAAGATCACTTTTCTTTACCCTTTCTAAACCAAATGTTGGATAGATTGGCTGGAAACAAATATTACTGCTTTTTAGATGGATATACCAGGTATCATAACATTTCAGTTTCTCTTGAGGATCAAGAGAAAACAACATTTACAAGCCCTTATGAAACATTTGCTTTTCATAGAATGCATTTTGGACAATGTAATGCGTCAGCGACATTTCAAAGATGTATGATGTCATTATTTAACAATTTCATTGAACATGGAATGAAATTATTTATGGATGACTTCTATGTATTTGAGCGCGTGGTGTGCCTGCCCAATAGACCACACCTATTGGGGTCCATTTGTTGACCTCACTTTTGGTTGAGGTTTAGTTTTTTCCTCTTTAGTAACCTAAGGTCTAGCCATAAGACTTTCCTATTGACTATTCTTAGAAAACTAGACAAGAAGCCGTCACCATTAGAAATTCTACCTTTTTCTCTACTCAACTTAAAGTTTCACATGTTGGTCTCAACCTCTAAATGCTTAGAAGGTGGGGTCACTATGGGGGAAACTCAAGATGAGCCACCCTTAGGAGTGCTGGACCTTAGGGTTGACCCTGGGTGTTGGTCTAGAGCTAAGACACTCACTACACTCACTACACTCATCTACACTCACTATCACTCACATCCCTAAACTCAAATTTTTAGCCTAGGTCCCTTGATCTTTTTGGGATACTCATGTAGATGGTCCCCTAAACCTACCAGCCCTAGGGTTATGGTTTGGCTAAGACCACTATGTAAAGGACTCAAAATAGGGTTTCCATTGGTCAATGGCTTGTTGGTGATGGTTTGTACCTCAACTATAGCAAAATACCCATCTTGGCCTTTTGCCCCTAAACACCCCTAAATTACTAAAATACCCCTATTGGACCCAAAATCCCAAAAACTCCAAAAATTCCCAGAAAATCTCAATAAGCCCCAAATATTCCCAATTTCATTTTTCTCAAATACCACATGACCCAATTTGGCCAACTTGACCATCTTTAACCAAAATCCCCAAATTTGCCTTTAAAGACCCAAAAGTCCCAAAATTCAAACCAAATGTCCATCAATTTGATCTCAATTAGCCCTAATTCCAATCCTAAACTAAAATTCACTTTTGATATGACCAAACTAAACAAAATCTAAGCCTAATTGGCCCATAATTTGATCCAAACTTTGATTTAGTTCAAAACCCAAATTTTGACCATATGACCTAATCTCATCAAATTGAACCCATTTCTTAGTTAATTTCCTCTAAATAATGTTGAAAAATCTTCATAACATTCCTGCACATCAAAATAAACTATTAATTGGCCTTGGTGAAGCCTCAAAACCATTTGATTTTGGCCTATATCCAAAATTCCCAAATTTAGCCTCAAATTGGCTGTGTCGCCAAATTTCACACAATTGATATCATTAACCTCAAAATTGGCGTCCAATTCATGTTGAAAACTCTTCATGAGGTCCCTATTGACCATTTACAACAATCAATTTGGACTTATCCCAAGGCTAACCCAAGCTAGACCTAAGCCTAGCCTAACGTGACCAAATTGATTGAAGTACAAAATTCCTTCAAATTGACCCTTCAATTGAGCTTAAAACCACTTCCATTCTTCACCAAAGTTGTTCCTTGTGATCATCTACACCAAATGCAATATTTATTTGTGCTAATTGACATGGTTAAACTAGCCCAAACCCAAGTTTTAGTCATTTTCACCCACTTGGACCCATGCACTAGATGTGACCTAACCACCCTAAAGTCACCAAATTAACTTCATCACAGCCATTAGTTAGACTTAGTGACCAATCCAAACACCATGAAACCACCTAAATCAAGTCATGGACCAAAGGTCTCCCAAGTTAAGGGATATTATTTCCAAAAATGCATGTGTTTAAGATATCCTTACCAAAATTAGGTATTATTGCACTAAATTGCTGTGACATATTCCTCTGGGTTCCCTGAGCTCCTNGGAACCTCACCCAAATCAAACCTAGAGGCCAACTCAGCCAAACCAATTGATGGAGCTCCTCTACCCTCCACCTAAGCACCACAATGCACACAAGCTTATGCTCTGCGAACCACTCCCTTGGCCATTTTTATAAAATCACACCTACACAGCCATGGGAGGTGTGCTGAAATTTTCTTAGAGAGGCCTCTCCAAACTTCCCACAGAGCTTTCCTAAGATCCCCTCAGTGCATTCCAACCAGTTTCCCCCACCAATTCCCATTGTTGGAGCTCAATTTTGAGCTTAAAACCTTGCCAGAAACCAGGACAGAACCCAATACACCTCCACAGTCCACCCAAACTCAAATTAACTCTACCTACACCATCACAATAGTGAAAGAAGCCAAAGCCCCATAAAATCCCCCTTCCACAAAGCCTCTATCATAGCTCTAGACCAACTCCCAAATCTGGTCATGATCAAATTCATACCTAGGCCTCATACCAAGACCAGAGACTCAATCCCTAGCCTCTTTGGATCATAATGAACGTGCCAAGACCCTGTGATCAAATCTTCATTTCTTAGAGCAAAGGTATAAAAACTCACCTCATCCCGAGCCTTTTTCGATTCTCCATTTAATTAGGCTTAATTTAATTGCATGATTACCGTATGTATGTGTTCATCTCACGTAAATGAGTCCATAAAACCAAACCCTAGGTGATTTGGTTGACTATAGGCTGAGATCTTAGGGTTTTAGTATCGACGGTCACGGAATCATTCTATCGGGGATGATGACAGGGAGCCGTTTGATTGAGGTTATATCAAATGGATGGAGGAGATCAAGCCGAAAAGCACTTTGGGGCATAAACAACGGGCTGAGTCAGGAGCTACGTGGACGGTGACATCCAACCAGAGCGCGCCACTCATGCCTTCGGAGCTGCCTAGGATCTAGTTAGCACGTGCGGTTTAAATAGAAAAATAGGGCTTTTTCTATTTATTTAAACTCCCTAAATTCAAAAATCCATAACTTTGTGTAGAAAAAACACAAAAATAAAATAAAAATATCCCCTTGCTCAATAAACAGAGGAGAATAATGTTGAATAAACTTCAAGTCCATTTGATGCATAGAGTATTTGTATTTAATTAAACAATGTTGGGGTCATTTGAATCTCCATGCATATTGATACAGCACCTTGGCTTGAAATTTTGGCATGTTGTAGCCTCTTCAAGGAAACGTCCTCTGATTTTTCCAAAGTTAGAGGAGGTTCCTATGCAAAGATCCATATTTTTCAAGATCTCGCACATTATTTCCTTAAAATAATCATGAAAATTAGTACATTGACTAGAAAATTGTAAGAAAATTTTGGAAGGTCCACCATGACCAGAGAAGCTTTTGGAAATAATTCCATGGATTTAGTCATTTAAAATGCACTTAACTTTTACAAACACTAAATCACTAAAATAATTAATTTTAAAAAATATAAACATTTAAAAGACTTGACTTTTAATCTCTATTGTGGTTTATGATCCAGAGAACTCACTATAAAAATTTCAAAATATTTTGAGTTCATTTTATAACTTAAGTTGATTTTTAAAAGATAAATACTACTTTTGACACTTAAATGATTTTTAAAAATCAAAATACAACTTAAAAAATTATGAAACTTAGTTTTTTGAGTTCTCTATGATCAGAGATATTTTATAAAAATAAAATAATATTTAGAACAAAAACTTGATTTTTAAGCTTATTTTAAATATTTAAAATTATTAAAAATTCATAAAAAACACAAAAATAATAAAATTCATTTAATGTTCTAAATTGCTTCCTAATCATTTAGGAACAATTAGAATATTTTTCCTGATTTTCTAAATAAAGATATTGACCTTCAAAGTTTAAAAATAATTTTTTAAAGGCTAAAAATGGATTTCCACAAAAATAAATCCAATAAATCAAAGAAAAATTAGAGAAATATGAAATTTGCTCCTCTTAGTTCTCTAACCTTAGAGAGAATTTTCAAAAATATAAAACTTAATTTTCATCATTTAAAATATTTTATTTTTATTAAATAACCCAAAACTTAAAATAATTCTGATAAATCGAAAAGAATTCAAAAAATCATGAAATTTGGTCCAATGGCTTCATTAGTCTAGGTGTACCTCCAGTAAAAATTTCAAAGGATTGAAATTTACCTTAGGCAAGTTAGGAATTTTCTTTGAAAAATCCTATTTTTGCATTAAAATAATTATATAAAATAAATTAAATTCTGAAAAATCACATTTTATCCTCTGATGTCTTAATTGACCCATGAATGAGGAAGTATAAAAATTTCAAAGTCATTTGAATTGAATTTGAATCTTAATTGACCCATGAATGAGGTAGGATAAAAATTTCAAAGTCATTTGAATTTAATTTTACTAAATTTATGAAGTGTTAAAGCTTAGGGGCAAATGTGTAATTTTGGAAATCTTGCCTTAATTAACATTTAGGCTTAAGTCAAAGAGTAGGGGAAAATGTGTAATTTTGGAAATTTAGCCTTAATTAACACTTAGGCTTAAGTCAAGGAGGGGAATGGGTAACCTCTGATCTTAATAAATATGTGTAATTTTGAAAATTTAGCCTTAATTAACATTTAGGCTTAAGTTAAGGAGGGAAATGGGCAACTTCTGATCTTAATCAATTATTTTGATGTTTGAAACACAAGGGATTAATTGGTAGAAACCAATCTCAGCTTCTCAATTAAGTTAATAAATTTCTAAATTATTAAAATTTGGAAGCTTATTAAAATTAAATGATCCTGGACTTAGGGGTATGACTTTTGAAGTCAATAATTAATCGATTTAATACCCCTATTTTGTTTTTCAAATAAAATTCAAATCATGAATCATGACCACTTAAAGCTTAACCTTTTTAAAACTAATTAAGTCACTCATCTAGGTCTTAAGGGCTTAGTGGTGACTTAGGCCAAATCAAAATTGACTAACTAGGATTAGAGAAATAAACATAACATAATCAAACATCCTTGAAACACCACTAAGCCTAATTTTGGCTAAGTGTTCAGGTTACACCAACTTGCCCTTTAAGGAAATTCACTCACATAATTTTCAAATTAAATGATAAATGATAATTAGCCCTTTCTTAGGGATAATTAAGACATCAATGTTCACTGAGCATTAAAAGTATTCACAAGATGAAATATTATGCAATATAATAAGTTTAAATGGACTTGAGGCTTTTCACCAGTTGGTGAGAGGGAGGCATGGACCTGCTTCCTCTTTTTAACTTATTAGATACCTCAGAGGTCTATTAAACTTAATATACTTTGCTCAATGAAATCATCCTTAATTAAACTTTTAAAGAGTTACAAAAATACAACATATAGTTAGGAAAACCACTAGAACTTTACTTTTCCTGCTCTTCAAAAATGCCCTCACATGCATTTTTAAGTTTCAGGTGGTGGAACGAGAAGAATTGCTAGGTACGCTTTTACAGTTTATAGTACCGTCTTTCTTGTGCCTTTTCCTTACACTCTTCTCTTTATGATTACATTCTTTCTTTTTTATACATGCATTTACCTACATGTATGAAAACAGCTTAAACTTGCATGTCAACCAAAACCAAGACCCAAAACCAAAACTAAAATCAACCAAGAAAAAATCCACTGCCACAACATTCAAAATATAAAACAACTCAAAATTTAATCACAAACATCACACAAAACAAAAATTTCAACTAAATTAAGACAACTCTATCGGATAATCGGGAATCCCTCGGAGGAGATAACCTACAAGTGCTAACGAGGCTTCCCACAGTCTAAATGAAATTATGGAACTCATTAAGTTCAGTTTAGTTCATTCATTTGGACTAAGTGAATCTAACAAAAAAATAGTGGTGCCGGAACAAGGGAACCGTAGGATCCTAATCAGTGTCGCTCTAATCAACTTTAAGATGACCTTTTAAAATTTAAAGAACTTCAACCATAGATCCACCTGATTTGACATTATAACTTGACACACTAGAAAACTCAAAATCGTTGCGGTGAGGAGCTTGGAGCAAGCATGGTGGGCAGCTCGGCCATCTTCAACAGCAAAACCTGTCTTCCCCAGCTAAACCAATCTCTTTTTCCTTAGACTTAAACAACAAAGCCATAGGACTTTGAGGTTGCTTGCTTATGCAACGTAAATATAGACTTAAACAACAAAGCCATAGGACTTCAAGGTTGCTTGCTTATGCAACGTAAATCCTCATCTTATCTTTAGGACTTTGCAGACTTAAACAACAAAGCCATAGGACTTTGAGGTTGCTTGCTTATGCAACATAAATCCTCACAAAAGCCATAGGACTTCGAGGTTGCTTGCTTATGCAACGTAAATCCTCACCTCATCTTTAGGCTTTGCATAACCCTGTTATACAATATAAGCCCTAACTCGTCTTAGGATTCCGAGGTTGTCGTTTGTCACGACGTAAACCCTCATACCTTCCAGGCTATTTGTGTGATCGTTTCACATGAATATAAGTCCTAACTAATAAAATTGGCAGGATGAAACACCCAAATATCTTACCTTAAAACTAAAGCCAAACATTAGAATAGCTTGGGAAGTCACCGAGGTTCGCCTCTGGATCCATGACATCCCCTAGTTCTTTTTCCTTTGGATTCTACAATAAAATGTTCCAAATTTGAACCAATCACATTTTACACCTCTACGTCTAATCTCATTGAAGAGTCCCACCTTTGAAATTCCTTGAAGAATATTTCCTAATTTTTATCAAGAGTCTTCTTAGGTGACTTTGGTCATTTAAAATGTAATTAACTATAGGGGGAAGCATGTCCGAACCGAGCTTAATATAAACCTTATTTAATTCTTTATATTAAATAGGGGAACTTGGCGACAAATATAAAGGTTTTACAGACCAAACGACGTCAGTATTTCTTAGTTTATTTGATCGAGTCTCATCCCCAAGTCTTGCTTTTATCCCTCGGGATTGATATAGGGTTTGAGGTAAAGCGCTCCTTCATTTAAACTATGANTATATATATATATATATATATATATATATATATTAAAACGTCCTTTCGAAGCGGGCGACGGGATTTCAATTCTGTTGACCGACAGCTTCTTACGGGCAATCCCCACAAACCCCCAAAATAGCATCGACAAGGTCATAAAAAATCTTCGTCATTGGTTCTTTAGGCCGAACGACATCACTATGTAGCAGAAAATTCCAATCGTTGTTCTGAAGGCTGTAAGTGTTGCATCCTCAGGAGTCATCTTGATTTGGTTGTATTCTGACGATCCGTCCATAAAGAAGAAAATTTCATATGTTGAAGTGATATCCACCATCATCTCTGGTATGGGTAGTGGAAACTCATCTTTTGGACATGCCTTGTTCCACTCTCAGAAGTCAACACAAACACAGATCTGTCCATTTTTCTTCTTAACAGGTACAATGTTAGCTAACCATGTGGGGTATGGTTCTTCTTTTACAAAGTCGGTGTTTATCAATTTCTTCACCTCGGCAATAACTTGTTGTTCTATGTTGAGGCGCATTCTCCTGGGAGCTTGTTTTACTGGGGTTATATTCTTGTCTACCCCAAGTTTATGGACTGCAACCTCTGTTGACAGTCTCAGCATTTCATCGTAGCTCCACGCAAAGTAATCTTTGAATTGTGTTAATAATTGGATCAATTCTGCAGATTCTTCATCATTAAGTAGAGAACTTATAAATGTAGGCCGGGTCGTTCTTCAGTCTCAAGGATAATCTCTTTCAATTCATCCATGATAGATTTAATTTCCTCCTTAAATTATGGTGGAGCATCTTCTATCGGTTGATCAGTAGAGTCATCCTCTATATCGAGGCAATCCTCTTCTGACTCACCAATAAAAACCATGCAAAATTCATAATCATCGACTGGCCCGACTGTACCAAATCCGAGACCCTGTTTTGAGTTTGGAGTTTGACTTTTACCATTCCATAATTTTTTGAAAAGTTGAAATTTATCTTTTGGCATTTCTTTTAGTAAGTGTCCCTGTTGAATTAACTTTTGAACACAAGGCAAGAAGTAACCAAAAGGCAATTCCATTAATTCAATAGACTCAACATACAAATTTACATGTTTTTCAAGCTCAGTAGAGGTAGAAGCACGGTAAAATTAGATCGACTTTACCCAACACTATGGACTTCCTTGACCTCTAAACTCTCAACCTTTTGAGGGAGAATCGGAGTGAGGATCATAACAACACTACGGACTTCCTTGACCTCTAAACTCTCGACCTTTTGAGGGAGAATCAGAGTGAGGGTCATAGCATTCACACAATAGTTTATCCGATCATACATTGTTTCATATTGATTCTTTTTTGTATCTTATAAGGATATCTTGTATTGAGGTCTTTTTCGTCTTGTCATCATTATTTCGTCTTCAGAACTGTCTTCATCACCAATGTTGATAGTTAGCCTAGTCCATTCAACAACTAAATTGAACCTTCCTCACACACATTCCCGGCCTCGACCTCAGGTGCGTGAACCAAAAGGCCTTTCACCATCTCTTTGTAAAGGAGTGGTGGAAGATCGCTGAAGCAGAGTTGATTGGCCTCCTTTTTGTGATTCTTCTGAATCTTCATCTTTGTTAGTCAAAATTTCACCCAAGAAGACAATCTTCTTTGGAAGCGCATAATAGGCAACATCTTCATGGATACCAACTTGATGCACTGAAAATGGTCGTAGATCTCCCTTGATGCAATTCTCTTGACCATCTTTACGGTATTTGATGCACTAGTGTTGAGATGATGGAACCATATTGTGCTCATGAATCCATGGTCGACCCAGTAGAGCGTTAAAAGAGGTCTCGATGTTGATGATATAAACTTTAGGGGTTGTCACAAGTTCTCCAACCTTCATAAGTAACATAATTGATCTGAAGGCTCTTTCTCCCTTTTGGTTGAATCCACATAATATCATCTTATCGGCCGTAAGCTCTTGAGCTTCAATATTCAAATAGGCCAATGTCCCTAGGCTCATCAGGTTAAGAGATGCTCCAAGATCCACTAAAACTCTGAATAACACAAATCTACCAATGTTGACGGAGATGTAGAGTGAACGGCTGTGATCGGCGGTACCGAGCAACAAGTCTTCATCTGTGAATGTTACCCCAGGCTGTTCTTTCAATGAGCAAACTTCATCCAAGGATGTGCTGGCCAACTGAGCTAAGTAAATTTTTGGGTCAAGTAAAGCTGTAACGAGAGACTCTCTCATCTCCTTTGACAGGATCTGAGCATCGTAGATGCTTAGTCGGGCCGACAACTTCTTAAGATGAGCTAGAACGTTGTAATCTACTTTGTATGATCCTCCGACTTTATCCTGATCATGTGGTTCTTTCACTGGTGGAGGTGGGGGTATCTCTTCTTGAGTCATTATCTATTTTCCTTTGTTTGTTAGAGCTGTTCTTGGTGGTAACACTTTTCCGCTTCTTAAGTTAACTTCTGTGATTTCTTCTTCTTGAGATATCATTGTGGAATTATCCGGTGTCTTTTCCTCTTCATCAAAGAGATCCAAGTTAATGGCAAGCGGTGCACCGTGATGCCCGAGAGTTGGCTCTTCGTTATCGGTGCTGTTGTAAGCGATATTATTCATGTCTTTTTTGGACTTGACAATGAGTTCATCGGACTCGAGTACGACTTGAGGATCATTTTAGGGATCAAGATCAAATCTAGATCCCTCATAATTAGTTATGTTATCACTAAAATTAGTTAAAATGTAGCCTAAATCACAATCGTTATATTCATAAGACTTTGGAGGGACAAAAAGATAATCATACAAAGTCAGGGGTTCGACAATTTTCTACCTCGAATCCGAGACAACCAATCTGGTAGAGGCAACCCACATCCTACCCCCCATGCTATCAGTCTTTGCAATGACACTTTTCTTCTTCTTATTCTTTGTTCTTAAAGATGACGGATCTCCTGATGAAATCTTCATCTCAGGCTTGATATGTTGCGGACTCTGAATAGAGGCTTGTTTTGATGCAGACTAGATCTTGTTCATTATTTTCTTGGATGATCTCCTCCAAACTTCATTCCATTATTCTTTGGTATTCGTAGAAGCTTGTTTAGATGAATACTGTATTTGATTAAAGACCCTCAAGATTTCATCCCAAGTTGTACTCCATCCATCTATTCTGACATATAGATCAATTGGGGAGATTGTCTCAGCCGAAATCATGTTTATGGAACTTTTTTTAGGTTCACTCAAATACTCTTTTGGGATTGTTATGTTCTCTTCTTTAAGGTTCTTCTCGAGCCAGTCCTTAAAGATGAAGCACTTTTCTATAGTGTGCTCAAGCAACCGGTGGTATGGACAATAATTTGGTTCATTCTTCTTATCCACCTCTTTGGGCTTCTTTGGCTCTGGTAGTTTGAATTCTGGCTTCTTCGTCAGACTCCTAAATATTTTAGGTACAGCTTCATCTTTGAAGGAATACACAAATTTCTGTCGCTGCAACAGGGATATTCTTTTATCCCCTTTTCGAGGTACTCCTTCTTGAGGCGGCCGCTGGTTAGATTGATTATTCTATTTTTGAAAGGACTGGCAATGTTCTTCTACATATATCTTTATCAACTGCTTTCCTTTGTCGATGATCTCCACTACTCCGGATTTCTTTTCAAACACTTTAGCCACCTTAGCTTTTTCATGTGGCTCCATGTGCTTAATCTCCTCTTGAAGATTAACACTCTGGTCACCTTAGCCTTTTCGTGTGGCTCCATGTGCTTTATTTCTTCTTGAAGACTGTTGCTTTGCTAAGTGATTCTCGAAGGATTTGATGGTGAGTCCCTTAAGCATGAAAGCTACTGGCCCATGAATGCTTTTGAGTAGAAATTCAATCACATGATTTTCCTATAGTTGAGGTTCACATTTCATGCTAAGGTTTCTCCACCTCAAGATATAGTCCACCAAAGTTTCACTAGACTTTTGCTTTTCCATCATGAGCTCTCCAATAGAAACATGGTGTTGTGCCCCGACAAATCTTTTCACAAATATCTATTCTAATTTAAAAAATGTTTTAATTGACATGTTGGGCAAGTCAGCATACCAGTCGGAAGCAATTCCTGAAAGCCGCTCACGAACTGCTGGCAGATTAAAGCTTCATTATTTCTCTTGTTGACATAACTAGCTCGGAAATGCGCTATATGTTGTTTGGGATTTCCAGTTCCATCAAATATCTTGAAGTTTGGGGCCACAAAACCCTTGGGTAAAGGCACGGCATCGAACTCCTCCGGGTATGGTCTAACTTTCAAAATTGATGCACCGCCCTTGTATTGGGCTAAGGCATCCCGCCCTTGTTCAACCATCTGTTTGAACTCCTTTTCTGGCATGACACTTGATGGAGAATCTTTCTTCGGTTGCTCATCTTTGTTTGCTGAAGTAGCCTCTCTTCTTTCATCTATAATGTGTATGATTTCTGGCTGGTTAATCACTAGAGAAGCCAATTTCGGTGCTTGCAATTGCCCCTGCATGGTGGCCATGGTGGTAATAGCTGTAGTCATCTTTTCTATACTGTTCTCCAGTAGGCTAACCTGCTCATCTCTCAGGAGGACAACCTTACGCAGTTCATCTACGGTGTTCTCTTCGGTTTGAGGTTGAGCCTCTAGAGCAGACATGGTGGCTCTGGTTTCGATCACATAGACATCCATGAAATCCTCCTTGAGGTAATCATTGTAAACAAAATCTTCATTGTCACTATCGATAGAAACTCCGTGTTCTCGAGCCAACTCAGAAGTCTCGATCCTGAGTTTCTCAACCTTTTATTCAATTATAGATTCCTTGATTGCTTTAAGATCTGGAGGACCTTGATGGACATCCTCTACTTGTTCTTCCTTCTCGCTGGCTATTGTTGCGACGATTTTAGATATTTCAGACCCTGATTTCACTTCCTGTCCCGTGGGTTCACCAGACTGTATTGGTGCCGCGACCTTGGGTATCCATACCTTTTTAATTTTTTACGATGATGCTCAGGATGACGCATCTTAGTAGAAACATCAGTACATCGAGGGAAAGTATGTTCCCCGTGGTGTAGACCGACTACAGTGCCAGGTAATCATCTTGTCTTTGCCTTTGGGATTATAGAAATGTCTCCATAATGGGTGACGAGTAAGATCTTTGGACCCAGCCCCGACTTAACCGATCAAAGTCCTGCGGTCCTGGTGGTAGTGTGATCAGTAGTAACAACTGCAGTATCCACTCTCTTTTTTAATTGGAACCAAACGGGGTTGCGAGTAGGTGGCACTCCATTTGTCTTGTGAGTTTGTCTGGCAGACTTAACGCCCTTTAAAATTTCCTTCTTCATTCGAGGGGAAATTTCATCTCCCGCTGTTTAAGCAACTCGTAAATTGAACATCCCTCTTTGGTAGCAAGCCTTCTTAAAACTACTCTAACTCGAGTGGTAGGAGTGAACTTATTTCTCTCCTCACCGTGTCCATGAAGTGATGGTAATGCGGTAGCAATTCTCCGGATACTCTCGTATCCATCGGCATCCGTCAGAGGATGGAATCTTCTCCCTCGTAGGAGTGGATAAATTTCCGGTAACACTTCTTCAACTTGATGAGAATCCTCCTCAACGGGTGTCTTCTCAGGAGCCTTGGGTTTGATGGCCCTCCAAACTTTTCTGTTACGGTTCCTCTTTTGAGTTCCGGTCAGCGATACAGTCCTCAAACTTGATCTGATTTCAAACACGAGTGGTGGGATAGTTCATCCCTTAGTCAGATTCTCAATAACCATCACTTCTTTCCTCTTAGCAGCAATGGGGCTAGCAGGTTTGACGGGTGCTGCAACGGCAGTAGCTTTAGCCTTCTTGCAGGCAAGGAAGTCTTGAAGGCAGTTCAGGTTGAATTCTGCAGACGGCTCCTGCAATTCTGGAGCGGCGATCTTCATTACCACGAACGAAGCTTTCCTGAGGATGACCTCAAGATCTTCAAATCCAGCTGCAAATTTGTTGGTGGGAGCGACGTTACGAGCGCTACGGTCCGTTGGCAGGTTGCAGGAAAAGGTCAGTGTTGGGTAGGCCATTGTAGCGGGCATTGAAAACATAAAGTTTCAGAGTTAGCTATATGGCCAAAAACCTTGTAATTTTTTAGTGCAAGCACTGAAAAAAGAGGTTGATCTATAGACCCGACGGGTCTTAATTTATGGGTATTTTAAAGTATTGTTTAAAAAAAGTGTAAAATTTAATTAATATAAGAAAATTTCAAAGTGCGCGCAGCACGACACTATTTAGTTTAATTTTTGAAATAGCAAATCAAATTTGGAAGGGAGATGTGAAGTATTTTAGGTCCCAGTGTGAGACTTATTTAGAGGCAGAAAAATGCCCAGGTGGAACTAGTCCACGGACACACATCTTGGGGTCTGACCCCACATGAAAATTTAAAGAGTCCTTAATGGCCTTCTGAACCCCTCTGTTCAAAGGTGGTTGAAAAGGTAGTCTTGAAGTCTAAGGAGTTTACTGTACCTTTCCAAGACAGAAATGGGTAAGGTATGCCAATGGAAGAAGGGTAACTTGGTTCAAGAGGGGCATGGACACATTACCGATGTGTGAAGATAATATTTCTTGATTTGAATGGAGAGAAAAGCTTGTCACCAGCGAAGTCGCCAGAAGCTTTCGGCGCTATTTTTAGGTTGGTGGAGTTGCCCGTAAGAAGCTATCGGTGACCGGCATCAAAGTCTTGTCATTCGCTACGGAAGGACGTTGAAGTTTAAAAAAATATGAAATTAAACTGACCCCATATTTTTTATCGTTTAAATGAAACAACACTATACCTCAAATCCTGTATCTATCCTAAAGGTCACAAGACTTGAGGATGAGGCTCGATCAAATAAACTAAGGAAAGTATGATGTCTGTTTGGTCTGCAAGACTTGAGGATGAGGCTCGATCAAATAAACTAAGGAAAGTATGACGTCCGTTTGGTATGAGGATGAGGCTCGATCAAATAAACTAAGGAAAGTATGACGTCCGTCTGGTCTGCGAAACCATTGTAAAATGAAAGAGCACTGTACCTCAAATCCTGTATCTATCCCGAAGGATAAACACAAGACTAGCTCGATCAAATAAACTAAGGAATATATGACATCCGTTTGGTCTGCGAAACCTTTATATTTGTCGATAAGTTCCCCTATTTAATATAAAGATTGGTCTGCAAAACCTTTGTATTTGCCGACAAGTTCCTCTATTTAATATAAAAGATTAAATAGATTATATTAAGCTGGGTTAACATGCTTCCTATAAGGGCAAGCCCCTATAGTTAATTACATCTTAAATGACCAAAGTCACCGGCTTCCTATAAGGGCAAGCCCATATAGTTAATTACATCTTAAATGACCAAAGTCACCTAAGAAAGTCCTATAAGGGCATGCCCCTATAGTTAATTACATCTTAAATGACCAAAGTCACCTAAGAAGATTATAAGGGAAAGCCCCTATAGTTAATTACATCCTAAATGACCAAAGTCACTTAAGAAGACTCGTATTTAATATAAAAGATTAAATAGGGTTTATATTAAGCTGGGTTCGGACATGCTTCATATAAGGGTACCCCTATAGTTAATTACATCTTAAATGACCAAAGTCACCTAAGAAGACTCTCGATAAAAATTCCCCTATAGTTAATTACATCTTAAATGACCAAAGTCACCTAAGAAGACTCTCGATAAAAATCTAGCCTATAGTTAATTACATCTTAAATGACCAAAGTCACTTAAGAAGACTCTCGATAAAAGTCAAGAAAGTAGTTAATTACATCTTAAATGACCAAAGTCACCTAAGAAGACTCTCGATAAAAATCATGAAATATTCTTAAATGACCAAAGCCACCTAAGAAGACTCTCGATAAAAATCAAGAAAAATTATCTTCAAAGAATTTCAAAGGGTAGGACTCTTCAACGCTTTTAAATGACCAAAGTCACCTAAGAAGACTCTCGATAAAAATCAGGAAATATTATCTTCAAAGAATAGCTGGGTTTGGACATGCTTCTTATAAGGGCAAGCCCCTATAGTTAATTACATCTTAAATGACTAAAGTCACTTAAGAAGACTCTCGATAAAAATCAAGAAAAATTATCTTCAAGGAATTTCAAAGAGTAGGACAAGTCACTTAAGAAGACTCTCGATAAAAATCAAGAAATATTATCTTCAAGGAATTTCAAAGGTTGGACATGCTTCCTATAAGGGCAAGCCACTATAGAACATGCTTCCTATAAGGGCAAGCCCCTATAGTTAATTACATCTTAAATGACCAAAGTCACCGAAATTCCTATAAGGGCATGCCCCTATAGTTAATTACATCTTAAATGACCAAAGTCACCTAAGAAGATCTATAAGGGCAAGCCCCTATAGTTAATTACATCTTAGATGACCAAAGTCACCTAAGAAAACTTCTATAAGAGCAAGCCCCTATAGTTAATTACATCTTAAATGACCAAAGTCACTTAAGAAGACTCCCGATAAAAATCAAGAAATATTATCTTCAAGGAATTTCAAAGGGTAGGACTCTTCAATGAGATTGAACGCAGAAGTGTGAAAAGGGATTGGTTCAAATTTGGAATATTTTATTGTAGAATCCAAAGGATGAAGAACCAAAGGATGTCAAGGATCCTGAGGAGAACCCCGGTGCTTCCCAAGCTATCCTAATATGTGGCTTTAGTTTTGAGGAGAAAAATTTAGGTGTATCATCCTGCCAATTTTATTAGTTAGGGCTTAGCTTCATATGAAACTATCACACAAATAGCCTGGCAGATGTGAGGGTTTAGGTCGTGACAAACCCCTCAGAATCCTAAGACGAGTTAGGGCTTATATTGTATAGTAGGGCTATACAAAGGCCTAAAAATAAAGTGAGGATTTACGTTACATAAGCAAGCAACCTCGAAGTCCTATGGCTTTGTTGTTTAAGTCTAAGGAAGGAAGATTGGTTTAGTTGAGGAAGACAAGTTTGGCTGTTGAAGATGGCCGTACTGCCCATCATGCTAGCTCGAAGCTCCCTGCCGCGATGAGTTTAAGTTTTCTAGTGTGTCAAGTTATAATGTCAAATCAGGTGGCCTTATTGTTGAAGTTATCTAAATTTTATGAGGGCATATTAAAGTTTATTAGAGCGACACCGGTTAGGTTTACGGTTCCCTCGTTCCGGTATCACTATTTTCTATTGGATTCACTTAGTCCAAATGAACTTACCAAATCCCTCGTTCCGGCATCACTATTTTCTATTGGATTCACTTAGTCCAAATGAACTTATCAAACGCATCTTTAAATTTTATGAGGTCATATTAAAGTTGATTAGAGCGACACCAGTTAGGATCCTACGGCTCCCTCGTTCCGGTATCACTATTTTCTATTGGATTCACTTAGTCCAAATGAACTTACTAAACCCTCGTTCCGACACCCATTTTCTATCGATTCACTTAGTCCAAATGAACTTACTAAACTCAACTTAATGAGTTCCATAATTTTATTTAGACCATGGGAAGCCTCGTTAGCAATAGTAGATTACCTCCTCTGAGGGATTCCCGATCATTCGATAGAGACATCTTAATTTAGTTGAAGTTGTAGTTTTGTGTGATGTTTGTGATTAAATTTTGAGTTGTTTTATATTTTGAATGTTGTAGCGGTGATGTTTATATTGGTTGATTTTAGTTTTTATTTTGGTTTTGGTTTTAGTTTTGTGGCTATCCTAATAGTTTTAGTTTTCTATGAAAATCTGTATAAATACAAAAGTATATAATAAAAGTGCAAGAAAGATAACGCTGAAAACTGTAAAAGCGTACCTGGGGAGTCTTCTCGTTCCACCTCCTGAAACTTAAAATGCATGTCTGGACAATTTATATGAGATAGGGAAGTAAAATTTTGGTAGTTTTCCTAACCCTATGTCATATCTTGGTGGGTCCTTAAGAGTTTAATTAAGGATGATTTTACCAAGCAAAATATATTAAGTTTAGTAGATCTTCAAGATATCCAACAGATCTAAAGAAAGAAGCAGGTCCGTGCTACTCTCTTACTGCCTTGTGGAAAATTGTGAGTTCTTTTAAATTTAATATGTTGCTTAATAAGTCATCTTATAAATACCCCTAATGCTCAGTGAGCACTGATGTCTCAATTAACCCGAAGAATAGGGTAATTATCACTTGTGATTCAATTTAACATTATGTGGGTGAAGACCCTTAAAGGGGCAAGTTAGTGTTGTTGGAACAGTTAGCCAAATTTTAACCCTAATTGGGCTTGTAGTGTTTGAAAGACGTTTTAGTTTTCAATGATGTTTACTTTTCTAATCCTCATTTAAATTAAACTTGATTTAGCTTAAGTCACTACTAAGCCCTTAAAACCTAGGTGAGTGTCTTAATTAGTTTTGAAAATGTTAAGCTTTAGGTGATCATGATTCATGATTTGAAATTTATTTGAACATCAAAATAGTGGTATAAAATTGATTAATTATTAACTTCAAAAGTCATACCCCTAAGTCTTGGATTCATTTTATTTTAATATACTTCCAAATTTTTCTAATTTAGAAATCTATTAACTTATCTTTTTAATTAGGAAAGTGAGATTGGTTTCTACCTATTAACCCCTTATGTTTCAAACATCAAATAAATTGATTAAGATGAGAGGTTGCTCATTTCCCTCCTTAAATTAGGCCTAAATGTTAATTAAGGCTAATTTTCCAAAATTACACATTTGCCCCTAAGGTTCTATTACTTCATTATTTGTCAAATTCAATTCAAATGACTTTGAAATTTTTATCCTATCTCATTAATGGGTCAATTAAGACATCAGAAGAGAAAATGTGATTTTTTAAAATTTAATTTAATTTATATAATTATTTTCATGAAAAAAATATGATTTTTCAAAGAAAAATTCCTAACTTGACCAAGGTAAATCCTAATCCCTTAAAATTTTTATTCAAGGTAAACCTAAGCCAGAGAATTCTTTGGACCAAATTTCTTGATTTTTTTATTTTTATTTGAATTTTAAGAATTATTTTCAATTCTGGAGTATTTATTAAATATAATATATTTTAAATGGAGAAAATTAAGTTTTGTATTTTTCAAAAGTCTCCCTGAAGTTAGAGAACTCAGAGGAGAAGATTTTATATTTTTATGAATTTTGTTTGATTTATTGAAATTATTTTAATGAAAGCTCATTTTTAGCCTTCAAAAATTATTTTTAAGCCTTAAAATTCAATATCTTTATTTAGAAAAATAGGAAAAATATTCTAATTGTTCTTAAGTGATTAGGAAGCAATTTATAATGTTTCCATAAGCTTTATTATTATTTTTATTTTTAGGGATTTTTAATTATTTAAATATTTAAAATAGGTTAAAAATCAAGTTTTTATTTTAAATATAATTTTACTTTTAAAAAATGACCCTGCTCACAAAGAGCTCAAAAAACCAAGTTTCATAATTTTTTGAGTTGTATTTAGATTTTTAAAAATCATTTAAATGCCAAAAGTGTTGTTCATCTTTAAAAATCAACTTAAGTTATCAAATGAACTCAAAATATTTTGAAATTTTTATGGTGTGTTATCTGGATCAGGAACCATAGTGGAGATTAAAAATCAAGTCATTTAAATGTTTATATTTTTCAAAATTAATTATCTTAATAATTTTGGGGATTGTGAAAATTAGGTATTTTTTAAAAGACTTGACCCATGAAATTATTTTAGAAAGCTTCTCTGGTCATGGGGGATCTTCCAAAACTTTCTTGAAATTTTCTAATCAATATACTAATTTTTATGATTATTTTAAGGAAATAATGTGCAAAAACTTATAAAATATGAATCTCTGTATAGAGACTTCCTTTGATCTTAAAAAAATTAGAGGATATTTCCCTTGATAGAGGCTACAACATACCAAATTTTCAAGCCAAGGTGATGTGTCAATATGCATTGAGAATCAAATAATTCAAAATGGTGTTTAATTAATCAAAAATAAAATATGCATCAAATGGACTTGAAATTTATTTCACATTATTCTCCTCTGTTCACTGAGCAAGAGAGTATTTTTATTTTATTTTTGTTATTTTTCTACACAAAGTTATGAATTTTCTAAGTTAGGGGTATTTAAATAAATAGGAAAAAGCCCTATTAATCTATTTAAACCGTGCGTGCTAACTAGATCCTAGGTAGCTCCGAAGGCGAGCGTGGCGCTCTCTGGTTAGATGTTGCCGTCCACTTAGCTACTGACTCGACCCGCGATTTATGTTTTGAAGCGCTGTCCGGCTCGATCTCTTTCGTCCATTTGATACACACTTGATTAGACGGCTCCCCATCATCGTCCCCGATAGAATAATCCTGTGACCATCCACACTAAAACCCTAAGATCTCAGCCTACACTCAACCAAATCACTTTGGGTTTGATCCTATAAACTCGTCTATGTAAGATGAACACATCCATACGGTAATCCATCAATCAAATTAACTCTAAGCAAATGGAGAATCGAAATAGGCTCGGGAGGAGGTGAGGTTTTATACCTTTGCTCTGAGAAACGAAGCTTTAATCAAAGGGTCTTGGCATGTTTGTTGGGGTCCAAGGAGACTAGGGATTGAGTCCCTGGTCTTGGTATAAGGCCTAGGAGTGGATTCAATAAAGCTCAAATTTGGGTGTTGGTCTAGAGCTATGGTAGAGGCTCTGTGGAAGGGGGATTTGATGGGCCTTTATCTTCTTTCACTACTGGGAAGGTGTAGGTGCAGTCAATTTGGGTTTGGTGGACTATGGGGGTGTATTGTGTTGTGTCCTGGTTTCCGGCAAGGTTTCAAGCTCAAAGTTGAGCTCCGACAGTGGGAATTGGTGGGGGAAAATAGTTGGAATGCACTGAGGGGATCTTAGGGGAGCTCTGTGAGAATTTTGGAGAGGCCTCTCTAAGAAAATTTTAGCACACCTCCCATGGCCGTGGAGGTGAGTTTTTAAGAGAAGTTTGGAGAGGCCTCTCTAAGAAAATTTCAGCACACCTCCCATGGCCGTTGAGGTGAGTTTTTATAAAACTCCTCTCTGAGAAATTTTCAGCACACCTCCCATGGTCGTGGGAGGTGATTTTTTATAAAAAAGTCCATGGGGTGGCTCTCAGGGCATAAGTTTGGGTGCATTGTGGTGCTTAGGTGGAGGGCAGAGCAGCTCCATCAGTTAATTTGGCTGAGCTGGCTTCTAGGTTTGATTTGGGTGAGGTGCCATGGGGTTGGCTCTCAATTTTAAGCTTTTTCGACCACTAGGCTGGCCAGCCAGCCAGGGGGAGGTGGCTAGGAGCTCAGGGAACCCAGGGTAATATGTCACAACACTTTAGTGCAATAATACCTAATTTTGGGAAGGATATCCTAAGCACATGCATTTTTGGAAATAATATCCCTTGATTTATGGGACCTTTGGTCCATAGCTTGATTTAGGTGGTTTCATGGTGTTTGTACTGGTCACTAGGTCCAATTAATGGTTTTGGTGGAGTTAATTTGGTGACTTTAGGGTGGTTAGGTCACATTTAGTGCATGGGTTCAAGTGGGTGCAAATGACAAAATATTAGATTTGGGCTAGTTTAGCCATTTCAAATGACCCAAATAAATGTTGCATTTAAAGTAGAGGATCATAAGGAAAAACTTTGGTGAAGGATGGAAGTGGTTTTGAGCTCAATTGAATGGTCAATTTGAGGGAATTTTGATTTTTAGTCAATTTGGTCATGTTGGGCTAGGCTTGGGTCTAGCTTGGGTTAGCCTTGGGCTAAGTTAAAATTGCTTGTTGTAAATAGTCAATAGAGACACTATGAAGATTTTTAAACATGAATCGGGTGCCAATTTGGAGGTTAAGGTAATCAATTGGATGAAATTTGGGGACTTAGCCAATTTAGGGCTAAATTTGGAAATTTTGGATTTAGGCAAAAATCAAATGAATTTGAGGCTTCACCAAGGCCAATTGATGGTTTATTTTGATGTATAATGATGTCATGAAGATTTTTCAACATTAATTAGGGTCAATTGACTTGGCTATAGGTTCAATTTGGAAAGATTAGGTCATATGGTCAAAATTGGGGTTTTGATCTAAATCAAGATTGGGCTCAAATCATGGGCCATATAAGCTTGTATTTGGTTCAAATTCGCCATATCAAAAGCTAATTGGAGTTTAGGATTGGAATTGGGGTCAATTGAGATCCAATTGATGGACATTTGAGTTGAATATGGGGAAATTTGGGCCCTTAAAGACAAACTTGGGGGTTTTGGTTAAAGATGATCAAATTGGCCAAATTGGGCCATGTGGTAGTTAAGCAAAATGAAATTGGGAATATTTGTGGTTTATTGAGATTTTTTGGGAATTTTTGGAATTTTTAGAATTTTGGGCTATGGAGGGGTATCTTGGTAATTTGGGGGTGTTTAGGGGTAAAAACCAAGATGGGTATTTTTGATAGGATTGGGTAACTAATCACCCCAAATGAGCCATGGACCAATGGAAATCCCTTTTTGGGTCCTTTATGTACTGGTCTTAGTCAACCCATAGCCCTAGTGCTTGTAGGTTTAGGGGACCATTTACATGAGTATCCCAAAAAGATGAAGGGACCTAGGCTAGAAATTTGAGTTTAGGGTTGTGAGTGATTGTGAGTGTAGATGATTGTAGTGAGTGCCTCAGCTCTAGACCATTACCCAAGGTCAATCCTAAGGTCCAGCAGTCCTAAGGGTGACTCATCTTGAGTGTCCCTTATAGTGACCCCACCTACTAGGTGCTAGAGTTTAGGACCAATATTTGGAACTTCAAGTTGAGTAGAGAAGGGTGTGGGATTTCTAATGGTGAGGGTTCCATGTCTAGTTTTCTAAGAATAGGCAGTAGGAAAGTCCTATGGTTAGACCTTAGGCTACTAAAAAGGGAAAACTAACCTCAACCAAAAGTCAGGTCAACAAGCCTTTAGAACACCGATCAGAATTTTCTGCTACACAGTGATGTCATTCGGCCTAAAGAACGCCAGAGCAACATATCAACGCGCAATAATGCGTGGATGATTTGGTAATTAAAAGTAAACAAAAAATATATCATTTGTATGATTTTAGGATCGTGTTTGAACGGTTACGACGATATGACCTTAAAATGAATCCCTTAAAGTGCGCCTTCGGCGTTACCTCCAGGAAATTTCTGGGACTCATTGTCGGTCATCGATGAATCGAGATCGACCCTGATAAAATTAAAGCTATCTTGGAAATGCCTCCTTTCAAAAGTTTGAAACAACTACGTTCCGTCCAGGGAAAGTTGGCATATGTGAGATGCTTTATCTCTAATCTCTCAAGTAGGTGTCAGCCCTTCTCAGCATTAATTAAAAAGGATGTCAAATTTATTTGGGAAGATAAATGTCAGCGAGTCTTCGAGGACGTTAAATGATATTTAATGACACCTCCTATCTTGGAAGCCCTTATCCCAGGGAAACCATTTATGCTTTATAGTTCGGCCTTTGACTACTCTCTTGTATCCCTCTTAGCCCAAGTTATTGATGAGGGTAAGGAAAATGCACTCTACTACTTGAGTCGTCTCCTTATACCAACGAAGATAAGGTATCCACCAATTGAGAATCATTGTTCGGCATTGATTTTCGCTGCTCAAAAGCTTAGACATTACATGCTCTCTCATAAGATTGCCCTAATCTTGAAAGTTAATCTATTGCAACATCTGATGACCAAACCAACACTCTCCGGACGTTTAGAAAGATGGTTAATGATCTTCTTGCATTTTTATATAACTTTATTCCCCTATGTGCTATCAAGGGACAGATACTAGCAGACTTTCTCGCTGCACACCTACTGTCAGCTGGGTCCTCTCTCAACGACGAGTTACCAGACTAGCAAATATTACAAATGGAATTTTCTAGAATACAACGCTGGGAAATGTACTTCGATAGCACTTCGTCAGCCAATAAAGATAAAGGATCAGTCACAATTATACCAGGTAAAGTAGGGATTGATTTGATCTTTATCACACCAGATAAGGGTACGTTGAGGTTCTCATACCACCTGACAGAGCCGTGCACCAACAATGAAGCAGAACATGAAGCTTTAATCACCGGATTGGGAATGACAATCTCAATGGATATAAAAAAACATTGTCATCTATGGCGACTCCGAACTCGTCATCGAGCAAGTCGCCGGACAATACAGAATTCTAAAATCAAGGTTAGTAGAATACCATCAGCACGTGATGAAGCTCCTGGAATAGATTCCCAATGTGAATTTCTACTAGATATCAAGGGGAGATATGCCCATGCCGACGCTCCAGCAAAACTCTCTAAGGAAATGACATGTCCCCCAGAGGATTTCATTGAAATCATAGTGCAAGGAAGATGAGTCTTGTCTTAGATCGACCTCAAACTCTACACAAGATTGAAAAAGATGAAGCAATAAATACAGTTGCAAATAGCAATGAAGATTGATGCAAGCCATTAATAGAATATTTGCCTACAGGAAAGCTGTAAGAAGACAAGTATGAGGCACACCACATCACAAGAAGGGCTATGTCTTACGGCCTGATGGGAAACATTCTATACAGAAGATCAGTCGACCAAATGTGGCTACGTGTTTGAGCAGAGCCGAAGCATAGAATATTGTCAGAGAATTACATGTCAGATTGTGTGGCGCTCACGAGTCAAGGCCGAAAATGAAAAAGAAGATCAAAAGACTCGGGTCTTATTGGCCAGCAATGATGTCTGACTACGTGGATACAGCCAAAAATTGTCACCAATGCCAAGTTCATGGGGTGGTCTTACACCAGCCTCCGAATGTGCTACACCCAACTGTTGCCTCATGACCATTCAAGTGTTGGGGCACGAACATAATAGGTCCAATAGACCCTCCATCTTCCAAAGGACACAGGTCTATACTTGAGGTTATAGATTACATCTCTAAATAAGCAGAGACAGTATCATTGCGTGAGGTTACGACACAACACGTCCTCCAATTCTTCAAAAGCCAAATTGTCTACCATTTTGGAGTACCGCAAAGAATACTTTCTGACAATGAGATAACTTTCAGAAGCACAAAGATCAACAATTTCATCAAAAGACATGGGATAGATTGAAGATACTTTACGATTTACTATCCTAGAGCAAATGGTTTGGCTGAAGCCTTCAATAAAAAATTGGTACAAATTTTAAAGAAAACACTGGATGAAAGAAAAAGGGATTGGCATAACAAACAATTAGAAGCCTTGTGGGCCTACCGGACGAATTTCAAGACTCCCACTCAGTGCACACCCTATATGCTCGTGTACGGGTCCAAGGTCGTGCTACTGCTAGAAATCCAGACACCGTCTCTTAGGTTTGTTGTTGTAAACCAACTCATAACGCGAGAAAGTGCAAAACTGAGACTTGAAGAACTGGAAAGTCTTGAGAAAAAATGACTAGAAGTACAACAACATTTAAAGCTTTACTAGGCGAAGATTGTACAAGCCCATGACAAATTGGTCCGCCTAATGACATTCAAAGTTGGTGACCTCGTACTTGTGCTCAAAAGGTCTATTCTTGCACGTCGCAAAATAGGTGAAACATTCAAGCCAACTTGGGAGGGACCATTTGTTGTTGAAAACGTCTACACATGAGGAGCCTACCAGTTAGTGGAGTTCGAGAGCGAAAGACCCATGTTACAAATAAATGGACGATATCTTAAATCCTATTATGCAACCTGATGCTGCTTGCCTCCGCTTGCTTTGAAACTTTGAAACTTTGATTGTTTTGGGGTTATCTATGTGGCTAGATGTCTATGACCGGGTCCAAATTTTGTAATTAACCTCAATATATTGAAAATTTTGAAAAAAAAGTTTAAACTTCAAATTTTTTCATTTCCACTTTTGAGTATAATGTTCCACAAAAATTTTAACAAAATTCATACATAAATAAACAATTCATTTCACTACAATAAGCTAAAATTTACTTCATTAAATACTTTGTTTTGGTCTTGTTCATGCCAAGTTTTAGCCCACTGACATGTTTCCCATCGTTTGCAGAAAAATGTCGGGACACAAGCTGATCTTTGCTTTCAAGGATGGCTGGAGGCTTGCACTGAATGAAGAAATGGCGCTACAATGCAGTATCATAGACTTCAACATAGACTTTAACCAAGTTGACATGGACTCCGAAGGTCCTCTCATGAATGTAGTCAGTTGCAAAGAAAAAGAGTGATTACCTTCACTACCGAGGGTGACCGCCAAAGATAATCCATCACATAAAGGAAAGAACATGAAAGTAGAGTAGGATCCGATGGAGGGGCCCAGCCGCTTGCCATCCATGATAGCTACATCACCTGGAGGCCTAGTAGCCGCCAATAATGAACAACTACAAGATGCTTCTCTTCGCAGGACGGAATGTAGAAATGCCAGTCACAGGTAACAGAGGGCTTTTCTATGAGAAGAACGCAGACGTCAGAGAGAAACAAACAACTTACTCAACCCTATTCTTGAGGGGCATATTTATAATTTAGACATGAAAGAGAATTCTTCCAACCTACCCGCCACAGATGAAAAACTGGGGTTCATCATAGAGCCAGAGCCACTTTCAACTTCAGTACCTTATGCGCGGGTTGCCTGACATGCAACGCCGAGATAGCTGCACGGACATCAGCCATAGGGGCATTCGTAGAGTGTCCGAATTGCAATGTTCTACATTTACGACACTTCAGTACATTGGAAGAGTATCCTCCTGGATATCAGACTCCAGACTTTCTGATGGATGAGCCATACATCCCAATGGGGACAAATCAGTATGTACCATAGGGCTCAGGGTCATACATCCCTGTAGATGCCAAATCTCATGTTCCAGATCAGCAAACGCCAGTTTGGGTTCCTGCCAATGTTCAGATGGAGGAGCGCCCGTGACGTCTACTGACTCCTAGTACGATGGAGTACTACAAAATAAGCAGTATGAATAAAGAGAATTTGAATTCTGTGAGGAAATTCAAGGAATATTCATCAACATACTGGAAGGCCTGGAGCTGTATCTAGGGTCTACTCTGAGAGTGATCAAAGAAGCATTCTTCAATGCATCTTTGATTTGAGAGATAGAGGCCGAGCAAGCCTTCTCATGGAAAGAACATAGTCTGAGCCAAAGAAATGGATGAGAGAAAAAGGGAGAATCATTAATCAGCATGGCTGCTATTATAATTTTACAAATGACAGACCGGAAAATATGTCAGGAATCCTTATAAATAACTAGGTAGATCCACTAATATAATAAAGTGGATGATCAAGAGGATGGTCAGATGGAACATACTGTCAGCTACCTGCATCCCAAATAGTTGCATCATGAACATATATGACGAGGGAGACTGTATACATCCTCACATTAATCATCATGATTTTGTAAGACCCTTCTGCATAGTCTCATTCATAAGAAAAAAGAATTATATTGTTTGGGAAAGAGATTGATATTGTCGGCCCTGGCGAATTCGTAGGAGCTGTAGAGATTTCGTTGCCAGTTGATTCAGTTTTAGTTCTGAAAAGAAACGGGGTAGATGTTGCCAAACACTGCATTCCAAGAGTGCGACACCGTAGAGTGTCCGTAACCTTCTGTAGAATGGACGACATCAAAGCACCATACGGATTCCAGCCAGAACCAGAGCTAGAAGAATTACTGTTTTACGGGCTTTGAGAGGGTTGTACCTCTAAGTACATGTGAAGGGAACTCTTCTCCTGGAGCCTGGATTAGAAGGTTTGCTTGATTAGGAGCTCATCATACCTGATACAGAGGGTCAGAGGGTTCATTTTTCTTACTGCAACATGAGATGTACCAAACATACTCAACCTACAATGTATACATGGCATGCGATGTTGGAACGTACTTTCATATGGACTATATGTTGTACCTTTTTTAGGCTTCAGCCTATGTTTGATCTGTGATATTTTGATTGAAGCAGATTAACAAAAATTTCTCTCAGAAATGTACCTTTTTATCAATTGCCTTTTTGTGCGATAGATGGAAGCCACGAACCTCACGTTGGTTCATAATTTCAATGAACGAAGAACAAAACAACAAATCTTTAACAAAAATAAAATTCAAACAAAAATAATCACAAATGAATAAACAACAAAACAAATTTTTTTTTAAAATCAACCTATTAAAATTAAAAATTTTAAAGACATATTTTGAAAAATTAAATATGATAAAGACAACAAGAAAAGAAAATGAGTCTGTTGAGTGGATTCTTTCAGTTTCAGAGTTTCATACTCTTTTTGCTCACAACACAACAATCTTTATCCGCATTAACTCTCTTCACATCCCTGCAAAATTTAGCATTATGTGCAAAATTCCACAAAACTCTACAAATTTTCTTCAACAAAATCAACATTTTCACATGCACATTTCTACAAATTCAACATCACAAACTGTCTACACTGTTTTCATATGACTCTCGGAGTCAGTACCCAAATGTTTACTCTCCATCTTCGAATGGAGCATGACATCCTATTCTTAATCCTAGAGGTCGGTCCCTGAATTCCGACTCTCTTTTCAAAAATCATAATTAAAATTCAATTTTCATTTCCAAATCAGTACCTAAATTCTGATTCTTTCAGATATTTTCATATTCTATTCACATATTTCCCATAAATTCACTTGTGTGAATCTACATATTTTTTGTATAAGGACACATATATTCTCTTGTTACCTCTTGAGTTGGATGTGAGTCCCATAGCCTTCCTCTTCAATGTAGCATATATTTTTCCCATCCCCTCTTGGGCTGGATGTGAATCCTAGTGCTTTCCTTCTTAATGTGACGCATGTATTTTCTTATTACCTCTTGAGTTGGATGTGAGTCCCAATGCTTTCCTCCTAAACGTAGAACATATATTCTCTTGTCACCGCTTGGGTTGGATGTGAGTCCTAGTGCTTTCCTTCCTAACGTGACACATATATTTTCTTGTTACCTCTTTAGTTGGATGTGAGTCCCAGCACTTTCCTCCTCAATGTAGCACATATATTCTCTTATCACCTCTTGGGGTTGGATGTGAGTCCTAGTGCTTTCCTTCCCAATATTACACATATATTCTCTTGTTACCTCTTGAGTTGGATGTGAGTCTTAGAGCTTTCCTCCTCAATGTAGCATATATTTTTACCGTCACCTCTTGGGTTGGATGTGAGTTCTAGTGCTTTCCTTCCTAATGTGATGAATATATTTTCTTGTTACCTCTTGAGTTGGATGTGAGTCCTAGCGCTTTCCTCCTCAATGTAGCACATATATTCTCTTGTCACCTCTTGGGTTGGATGTGAGTGCTAGTGCTTTCCTTCCTAACGTGATGCATATATTTTTTTGTTACCTCTTGAGTTGGATGCGAGTCCCAACGCTTTCCTCCTCAATGTAACACATATATTCTCTTATCACCTCTTAGGTTGGATGTGAGTCCTTATGCTTTCCTTCCCAACATGACACATATATTCTCTTTTTACCTCTTGAGTTTGATGTGAGTCCTAAAGCTTTTCTCCTCAATTTAGCAGATATTTTCCTCGTCACCTCTTAGGTTGGATGTGAGTCCCAATGCTTTTCTTCCTAACGTGATTGATATATTTTTCTCGCTACCACTTGAGTTGGATGTGAGTCCCAGAGCATTCCTCCTCAATGTAGCAGATATTTTCCTCGTCACCTCCTAGTGCATTCCTTCCTAACGTGATCAATATATTTTTCCCGCTACTACTTGAGTTGGATGTCAATCCCAGAGCTTTCCACCTCAATGTAGTAGATATTTTCCTCATCACCTCTTAGGTTGGATGCGAGTCCAGTGCTTTCCTTTCTAACGTGATCGATATAATTTTCCCGCAATCACTTGAGTTGGATGCAAGTCCCAGAGCTTTCCTCCTCAGTATAGCAGATATTTTCCTTGTCACCTCTTAGGTTGGATGTGAGTCCCAGTGCTTTCCTTCCTAACGTGACATATATATTCTCCCTATCACATGTCAGTTCAAATATAACTAGGGGTAACTCGAACTGGTACAATCCTTTCTTTCTGGCGTAATATCCTTAATGGTTGCCATCTTCTAAACTATTGTTACCCTTTTGAGTCGGATGTGAGCCTCTGTGTTTTCCATCTCGATTCGGCCCTCCCACACAATTTTATTCTCATCTTTTGAAATCAGTTTCAAGACCACCTTAAATGGATTACGGCATATGATTCTTATTTCAGGATTGATACCAAAATTTCAAATTGCCACCTCGGGGTTAGCACTTATATACTGACTCCCATCCTTTATATATACCTGAAATTTCATAACTCAAAATTCTCTCTCCGATCGCCGGCGAGAGTCCCTACTCCTTAATTTCAACCATACAATCACCTGCTAAATCCCCAACAGAAAAAATCACACACACAACTCTACACATACTTCTCGGGTCTGTTGACTTAGGAGTTTGTATTGGTTTTTGTTGATCTCGTCGGTCAACGCCAATATGAGAGGTGTGCTTGCCCAGCACACCACAACAATTGGACGGACATTTATTGACCTCACTTTTGGTCGATGTTTAGTTTTTCCTCTTTAGTAGCTTAAGGTCTAGCAAGAGGATTTTCATATTGACTTTTCTTAGAAAACTAGATAAGGAACCCTCACCATTAGAAATTCCAAACTCTTCTCTACTCAACTTGAAGTTCCACATATAGGTCCTAACCTCTAGCACTTAGTAGGTGGGGTCACTATGGGTGAACTCAAGATGAGTCGCCCTTAGGACTGCTGGACCTTAGGGTTGACCTTGGGTGTTGGTCTATGCCTTATGACACTCACTTCACTCACAATCACTCACTACCCTAAACCCAGAATTTTTTGACTTTGGTCCCTTGATAGTTTTGGGAGACTCATGTAGGTGGTCCCCTAAACACATTAGCCTTAGGCCAGGGTTTGGCTAAGATCACTACATAGAGGACACAAAATGGGGTTTCCATTGATCTATGGCTTATTGATGGTGGTTGGCACTCCAACTTTACCAAGATACCCAACCTATCCTTTTGCCCCAAAATTCCCCCAAATTACCTAGATACCATTGGGACCCCAAATTTGATAAAAATTCCCAAATTTACTCAAAATACCCAAGTTTGTTCAAAAATCATTTCAAACACCTTGAAAACACCAAAACTACCCAAAATTACCAAAATTGGCTAAATTACCAAATTTTCCCCTCCTTAGCCCAAGATTCAAAAAATTCCAAAAAATTCCAAAAATTCTCAAAACCTCCCAAATATTCCCAATTTCATTTTTCTCAACTATTACATGACCAAATTTAGCCAATTTGACCATCTTTGATCCCCCAAATTTTGCCCAAATTACTCTAAATGTTTATCAAGTTGGTCTCAATTTACCCCAATTTCAATTCTAAACCCAAATCCACTCTTCATGTGACCAATCTAGACCAAATCCAAGCTCAATTACTCCATCATTTGAACCTAATTTTGATTTAGATCAAAACCCCAATTTTGGCCCATGACTTGGTTCCACCAAATTGAACCCATGGCTTACTCCATTTGCCACAATTTTTGTTAAAAAATCATCATAACATTCCTACACATCAAATTTGACCTTCAATTGGCCTTGGTGAAGCCCCCAATTTCATTTAATTTCAACTTAAGTCCAAAAATCCCCAATTTTGCCTCAAATTATCCATGTCCCCAAACTTCACCAAATTGAGGGCCTTAAATCCAAAATTTCCACTCTATGTCTTCATAAAAAATATTCACAACATCTCCCTTGATCATGTGGACTATTCAATTTGGACTTAACCTAAGGCTAGCTCAATCTAGACCCATGTCTAACCCAACATGCCTAAAATGACCAAATTTAAAAAATCCCTCAAATTAACTCACCAATTGAACTCAAAATCACATCAACCCTTCACCAAAAATCTTCATAACAATCATCTACACAATGTTGATCAATCAATTGGGTCAATTGACATGGCTAGCCTAGCCCAAACCCATGTTTTGATCACTTGGACCCACATTGAACCCATGCAAGAAAGGTGGGCTAACTATCTTATAATCATCAAATTAATGACTCTATAGCCATAAGTTGGACCCTAGTGACTAGCCTAAACCCCATGAAACCATCTAAGCTAAGCCATGGACAAAGTTCCCCTAAATAAAGGTATTTAATGCCATATTTTCTTAAGCATTGGATATTTTTGCCAGAACAAAGCCTAAAATCATTAAATTGTTGTGACATATTCCTCTGGCTCACCTAATCTCCTTGGCTACCTCTGTTTGCTGGCTGGCCAGGCTAGTGGCCGGAAAATTTCCAAATTGAGAGCCACCCTCATGGGATTAATCCCAATTCAAACCTAGAGGCCAACTCATCCAAATTGAAGCTTAGAGCCTCTCTGCCCTCCACCTAGGTAGCACATTTCACCCGCCAATTGGCCATGGCAGCAAGCCTAAGGCCATTTTTATAAAATGCTCCCCTCAGTGACCATGGAGAGAGAGCTGAAAATTCCACTAAGTGACATCCCCAAATTGATCCCAAAGCCTCTTTGAGACCTCTTTAGTGCAACCTAACCACCACATTGCCCTGAATCCCCTTGCCGGAGACCAATTTTTGAGCTGAAAACCTTGTCAGAGACAGGACAAAGCTCTCCACACCTTTAAACTCCACCAAACTCAAATTAAACTCACCCACACCTTCAAACCATTAAAAGAAGCCAAAGCCCCATCAAATCCCCCTTCTATAAAGTCCCTAGTATAGACTTTGATCAACACCTGAAATCGGCCTTGGTCGAATTTGGGTCTAGGCATTTCACCATAGCAAGAGGCTTAATCCCTAGCTTCTTTGGACCGCAACGAACATGCCAAGACTCTCTGATCAAAGCTTCCCTTCTCATAGCCAAGGTATTGAACCTCTCCTCCTCCCGAGCCTATTTGGATTCTCCATTTGATTATGCCTAATTTAATTGCATGATTTCTATATAGATATGTTCATTTCACTTAGAAGAATTGATAGAATCAAACCCGAGGTGATTTGATTGAATCTAAGCTGAGATCTTAGGAATTTAGTGTGGACGGTCACAGGATCACTCGATCGGGGACAATGACGGAGAGCCGTCCGATCGCGCGTGTATCGGATGGATGGAGGAGGTCGAGCCGGACAACACTTCCTTACATGAAGCATGGCCAGAGTCAGTGGCTACGTGGATGGCGACATCCAACCAGAGCGCGCCATGCATGCCTTCGGAGTTGCCTAGGATACAACCAGCGCCACACGTTTAAATAGAAAAATAGGGATTTTCTTATTTAAATAAATAGCCCTTGCTTTAAAAATTCATATCTTGGTGTAGAAAAATCATAAAAATAAAATAAAAATACCTTTTTGATCAGTGACTAGAGGAGAATAATGTGGAAATGATTTGGAGTCTTGATGCATATTTTATTTTTAATTAATTAAACACTAATTTGAATGTTTTGATTCTCCATGCATGTAGTAATATCACCATGGCTTGAAATTTTAGCATGTTATTGCCTCTGTACTAGGGAACATCCTTTGATTTTTCCAAAGTCAGAGGAGGTCCCTAGACAGAGATTCATATTTTTCAAGTTTATCTCTATTATTTACTTAAATTAATCATGATAATTAGCATGTTACTCAAGAAATTCTAAGAAAATTTTGGAAGGTTTACTTTGACCAGAGGACCCCTTGGAAATTATTTAATGAGTTAAGTCATTAAGAATACACTTAATCTTCACCAACCCTAAAATACCAATAAAATTAGTTTTGAAGAATACAAACAATAAAATGACTTAATTTTTTCTCTACTGTTGTTTAGGATCCATAGAACTCACCATAGCATTTTGAGTCCATTGATGACCTAAATTTATTTTTCAAGTTAAATATCTTTTTTGGCACTTAAATGATTTTTAAAAATCAAAATATAACTCAAAAATTAAAAAAATATACTTTTTGAGTTCTCTATGATCAGGGGTATTTTCTAAAAATAAAATTGTATTTAAAATAAAAACTTGAATATTTAGCCAATTT
This sequence comes from Phalaenopsis hybrid cultivar, assembly GCA_002079205.1. NCBI lineage: Eukaryota > Viridiplantae > Streptophyta > Magnoliopsida > Asparagales > Orchidaceae > Phalaenopsis > Phalaenopsis hybrid cultivar. Next base: position 130,639 of record JXCR01128563.1, on the reverse strand, counting down.
TTAAAAATTTAAATTATTAAAAATCCATAAAAATCTCAAAAGTAATAAAATTCATGGATATGTTCTAAATTGGTTCCTAAGCACTTAGGAGTTATTATGCTATTTTTCCTAATTTTCTAAACAAAGATACTGAATTTTAAAGCTTAAAAATAAATTTTAAGGAGTAAAATGGATTTTCACTAAAAATAATTCCAATAAATCAACAAAAAACTCAGAAAAATAAAAAATTTTCTCCTCTAGGTTCTCTGAATTTAATAAGATTTTTCAAAAATACAAAACTTAATTTTCACCATTTAAAACATTTTATATTTAATAAATACCCCAAGAATTTAAAATAATTCTTAAAATTCAAATAAATGTCAAACAATCATGAAATTATGTCCAAAAGCTTCTTTTGTGTAGTTCTACCTCCAGTAATAATTTCAGGGGATTAGGATTTACCTTAGTCAAGTTTGAAATTTTCTTTGTAAAATCTTTTTTTTGCATGAAAATAATTATATAAAGTAAATTAAATTTTCAAAAATCACATTTTTTGCTCTCATGTCTTAATTGACCCATGAATGAGGTAGGATAAAAATGTCAATGTCATTTGGATTAAATTTGATGAATTGTGAAGTGCTAGAGCCTTAAGGGAAAATGTGTAATTTTGTAATTGTGGCCTTAATTAACATTTAGGGTTAATTCAAGGAGTGAAATGGGCAACCTCCGATCTTAATTTCGATGTTTGAAACACAAGGGGTTAATTGATAGAAACCACCCTCACTTTCTTAATTAAAAAAATAAATTAATAAATTTTTAATTTCATAAAATTTAAAAGTTTATTAAAACAAAATGAACCTAGGACTTGGGTATGACTTTTGAAGTCAATAATTAATCAATTTAATACCCCTATTTGATTTTTAAATGAAATTCAAATAATAAATCATGACCACCTAAAGCTTAACCTTTTCAAAACTAATTAAGACACTCACGTAGGTCTTAAGAGCTTAGTAGTAATCTAAGTTAAATCAAGACTGATTAAATGAGGATTAGAAAAACAAACACAATTAAAATTAAAACATCATTCAAACACTACAAGCATATTGAGGACCAAAATTTGGCTAAGTGTTCCAATAAGACTAACTTGCCTCTTTTAAGGGTCTTCACCCACATAAAATTCAAAATTAAATTACAAATGTTAATTACCTTACTGTTAAGGATAATTAATACATCAATGTTCATTGAGCATTACAGTGTTCATAAGATGAATTATTAAGCAACATAATAAGTTTAAATGAGCTTGAGGCTTATCATGAGGTGATAAGAGGGAAGCATGGACCTGCTCCTTTCTCTAGATCTGTTGGATACCTCGGAGATCTACTAAACTCAATATGTTTTGCTTGACAAAATCATCCTTAAATAAACTCCAAAGGATCCACCAAGATATGACACAGGGTTAGGAAAAGTACCAAAACCTTACTCTTTTTTCTTTTTTTTTGCCTCTACATGAACTGCCCTCACATGCATTTTAAGTTTCAGGTGGTGGAACGAGAAGACTCGCCAGGTACGCTTTTACGGTTTTCAATGTTGTCTTTCTTGTACTTTTATGCTATACTTTTATGCTTACACAAATTTGCATGCTAAACAACGATGTCACCCTGCATGGAAACTAAAACTATCAGGATAGCCACAAAACCAAAACCAAAATTAAAACTAAAATCAACTAAGATAAAATTCACCGCCACAACATTCAAAATATAAAACAACCCAAAATTTAATCACAAACATCACACAAATTTCTAATTGCAATTAAATTAAGATGTCTCTATCGGATGATCAGGAATTCTTTAAACACAAAACTGACACTTCAACTAAATTAAAACGTCTCTATTGGAAGATCGGGAACCTTCGGAGGAGGTAACCTACGATAAATATTGTCTCTATTGGAAAATCGGGAACCCCTCGGAGGAGGTAACCTACGGTTGCTAACGAGGCCATCTCTATTGGAAGATCGGGAACCCTCGACACAAAACTAAAATTGCAACTAAATTAAGACGTCTCTATCGGATGATCGGGAATCCCTCGGAGAAGGTAACCTACGGTTGCTAACGAGGCTTCCCACGGTCTAAATGAAATTATGGAACTCATTAATTAACCTACGGTTGCTAACGAGGCTTCCCACGGTCTAAATGAAATTATGAAACTCATTAAGTTAAGTTTAGTAAGTTTATTTGGACTATGTGAATCAAATAGAAAATAGTGGTGCTGGAATAAGCGAACCGTAGGATCCTAACCGGAGTCGCTCTAATTAACTTTAACATGCCCCCATAAGATTTAAAGAACTTCAACCATAGGGCCACCTGATTTGACATCATAACATGACACACTAGAAACTCAAACTTGTTGCGGCAAGGAGCTTGGAGCTAGTATTATAGGCAGCGTGACCATCATCAACAGCAGAACCTGTCTTCCCCAACTAAACCAATCTTCCTTAGATATAAACAACAATGTCATAGGACTTCGAGGTTGCTTGCTTATGCAACATAAATCCTCACCTTATCTTTAGGCCTTCTTATAGCCCTATTATACAATATAAGCGGTAACTCATCTTAGGATTCCGAGGTTGTCGTCCATCACAATTTAAATCCTCACATAAGGCTATTTGTGTGATCGTTTCACACGAATGTAAGCCCTAAAAAGTAAAATTTGGCAGGATGAAACACCAAAATATTTCTCCTCAAAACTAAAGCCAAACATTAGGATAGCTTGACAATTCACTGAGGTTCTCCTCTGGATCCATGACATCCCCTCGTACTTTGCCCTTTGGACTCTACAAAATGTTTAGACTTTGAACTAATCCCCTTTCACACCTCTACGTCCGATCTGATTGAAAAGTCCTACCCTTTGAAACTCCTTGAAGATAATACTTCCTGATTTTTATCGAGAGTCTTCTTAGGTGACTTTGTTCATTTAATATGTAATTAGCTATAGGGGCTTGCCCTTATAGGAAGCATGTCTGAACCCAGCTTAATATAAACCTTATTTAATTCTTTATATTAAATAGGGGACATTGTCGACAAATAAAAAGATTTCACAGACCAAACCGATGTCATATATTCCTTAGTTTATTTGATCAAGCCTCATCCTTAAGTCTTATGTTTATCCTTCAGGATATATACAGGATTTGAGGTACATCGCTCTTTCATTTAAACTATAAAAAATATGGGGTCGGTTTGATTTCATATTTTTCTAAAACTAAATATATATGTAAATTAAAAAGTCCTTCTGAAGCTGGTGACGGGATTTCGATTCTGGTGACCGATAGCTTCTTATGAGCAACTCTCTAACAAAAAATAGCACCGACAATAGTGTTTGGTCAAATTTGGGGTTTAGATTCAAAAATGGGGTTTTGGTTTGAACATTGGTCTAAGTTAGGTTTGGCTTGAGACTTAGGTCAAGTGATTAATCAAATTGACTTGAATAATTGTCATGAGAAGTTTAGAAAAGGAATTGGGTGATTTTGAATTAATTTTGGAGTTCAATTTAGTGGAAGTTGGTTAATGGTCAACTAGAGGGCATTTGGGCAAGACTTAGACTTGGATTGGGGTAGGGCATGGATTTGGTTCAATTGATGGTTCAAATTGGTTCAATGGATTTGAATGAGGAGTTTTTGATATCAATTGGGTTTAAATTACTGATTAATGAGGTTCAATTTGGTGATATTTGGAAATTAAAGCAAAATTGGAGTAATGCTCCAAAAGACCACACGGTGCTTCGCTCTTTGGCACTACCATCCATGTAGCCGCTGACTCAGCCAGCGCTTTATGTCTCATACTCTCATCCGACGTGATCATAGGCCTCCGTATGATACACGCATGATCCAACTATCCTTCATCTTCATCCCCAACTCGCCTAACCCGAGAACCGTCTACCTTCTAAGCTTGATATCTCTTACTACACTCAACCAAATTGCATAGGGTTTGTTCTTACACCATCATTTAGTCCAAAAGAATGTATATATATCGTTGATCAAGCATGAAATTAAAATTTTCTTCATAAAGACTCAAACTGAGCTTAATTTAGGGAAAATGAGCTATACCTTTGTCCAAGAGGTTTGGCCTCATCTGGATGTTTGCAAATGCTTCAGTCGAGCCTGGTGAACCTCCTAGAAATTTCACTTTAGTTAAGTGAATTATCTATTGAAGACTTCGTCCTATAGGTGGGGAGGCCTTATTTTTGAGCTAGGTTAGAGTAGTCATGGGATGCAGATTTTAGTAGGATTCTTCTTCGTTTAGTCTGGGGATGGTGAGGGGCAAGTCAATTTAAAGTTTCAGTGGGTGTGGTGGAGTTTTGGGAGATGGCCAAAATAATCCCTATATTTTATTGGAGAAAGACAGTGGGGATGATGACTGGGAAATAGTTGGAATAGGCTCAGGAGGTCTTGAAGAAGCTCTGGAAACAATTTGGCAGAGTTTCCCCAAGCTCTAGTGCATTCTCTTTATTTATTTATGAGGGGGTGAAGTTTAAATAGTGGGGGAAAGAGTGGCCATTAGGGCTGGCTTATGGGTGCAATCAACTGCTTATGTGGAGGGAAGAAAGGTGTAAGTGACCAATCAGGTTGAGATAGCTTGGATGGGTCAAATTGGGTTCATATGGTGGAGATGGCTCTCTCGGGCTGAGGTTTTCTGGAGACTAGGTCGACCAACTAGGCCAGGGCTAGTGGCTAGGTTGGTTATGGGAGCGAGAGTAATCTTAATTGTGATTTGCACTGAGGTTTGATGTTTGGTGGCAAAGATACCTTTGGTTTTTTCATAAATGGGATGAAATCCCCTAATTCAAGGGACCCTCGGTCTATGGGTCAAGTAGGTTGGGCTAGGTGGATTTAGCTTGGTCCCTAGAGCTCCAATGCTGGCTGTGGTGACCATGTTTTAGTCAATTTGAATGTGTTTGGTCAAATTTGGGGTTTGGTTTCAAAATTGGGGTTTCAGTTTCAATTTTGGTCTATGTTGGGTTTAGCTTGAGACTGGTCAAGTGATTGATCAAATTGACTTAGATAATTGTCATGAGAAGTTTGAAAAATTAATTAGGTGATTTTGAGTTGATTTTGGAGTTCAATTTAGTGGAATTTGGCTAATGGTCAATTTGGGTCATTTGGGCTAGACTTGGGTTTGGATTGGGCTACACTTGGGTTTTGATGAACTTATCTTGCATTTTATCCTCACCACCATGTTTCAAATCTTCTTCTTCCATTTTCTCTTCAAAATTTTTTATAAAATGATCGTTACTCAAATAATCACAAATTTTCATCCTGAAGCATTTGTCATCTTTTTCTTTTGCTGGGTATTTCATGGATTTTAGTATATTAAATGTAACTTCTTGATAGTTGATTCTCATAGTTAACTCACCATTTTGAACATCTATCATAGCACTTCCAGTTACAAGTAAAGGTCTTTCTAAAATGAATGGAATTTCGTTATCTTCCTCCATATCTAACACACTGAAATCCACATGAAACATAAATTTATCAATCTTTACCAAAACAACTTCTACATCTCTTTTAGGATAGGTGATCAATAGATTGACTAATAGAAGGGTTATTATAGTATTTGAAATTTCTTCTAATCCTAACCTTCTTAAAATAGATAGAGGCATAAGATTAGTTCTGGCTTCCAGATTACATAATGCTTTTCCGTAGAATCTTTCACCAATAACACAATGAATAGATAAAATACCAGGAACTTTACATTTTTCAAGAAGCTTTTTCTAATTTATAGCAGTACACTTTTCACTAAGTGTAAATGTCTCATTATCTGTAAACTTCTTTTTTCTATTAAGTATATCCTTCATAAACTTTACATAACACGACAGTTGTTCCAATGCTTCAACAAATAGAATGTTTATGGTTTATTTCTTAAATATTTCCAAAAATTTTGATAATTTTTTATCCAATTTTTTCTGTCTCAATCTTTGAGAAAATGTAGATGGTTTTTTTTCAACATTGATTTTCATCGGTTTAATAGAATATTCTAAATCATGATGAATATCTTCCTTAGATTTTTAAATTTCCACCCTTTCGTTCTCAACTTCAATCTCTTTTTAAACTTTTGTTTCCACTTCTCTTCTACTTCTTAATTATATAGCCTTAGTTTTTTCTTTATTCTGGTCTTAAGGATTACTCTCAACGTTACTAGGAAGACTTCCTTGAGGCATATTGCTAAGTGCAGTGACAATATGTCCCAATTGATTCTCAATGTTTCTAATTGCCGCTCCTTGACTTTATAATTGATTACCCATTTGTAATATCAATTCTTCCATAAGTAATTGTTTCTTCTTAAATTGTAAATTTCTTTTAAAACCAGAAGAATAATAAGGTCTATAGTTAGTATTTACTTGGTTATTTACATTTCTCAAAGGGTTCGTTTGATTTTTCTCCCATTATTGATTTACACCATTAGAGTCATTGTTATTGCAACTTAAATTAGGGTTATTTTTCATACCACGATTGTAATAATTAGAATAGGGATTATTAGGTTGATTATTTATTGCATTCAAAGTTTCAAACAAAAATTGAAAATTTATCATTTGTTTGAATCAATTTTTCTTAAACACATGAGATGTTTGAGATATATTTATTCCAAATTGATTTAACTTCTTTGAATTTGCAATAATTTAAGAAGCCAAAATAGAAAATTGTGTTAGATTCATGAACACTAACAACTCTTTTTTGATTTACCCTTTTAAGAGAGACATTAAAATTTGTTAGTAGTCATCTCTTCAACTAACAAATATGCTTCATCGAATGGTTTTAAAATTAATGATCCACCAAAAGTAACATCAAATAATAGATTTAAGAGATCCCACTAGTCCATCGTAAAATGTTTGAATTATTAAACAATCTGATAAAGCATGGTGTGGGCACTTCTGAAGGAGATCTTTAAATTTTTCCCAGGCATCATATATTGATTCCCCTTCAAATTGACATAGAGTTGTAATATTGTTTCTAAGCTTAGCAGCTTTTGATGGTGGGAAATATTTAGCCAAAAATTTTTGAGATGTCTCTCCCCATGCTCTAATTGATCCAGGTGCTAAAAAGTTTAACCACATCTTAGCTTTGTGTCTTAGTGAAAAAGAAAAAAGTCTAAATCTGATGGCGTCATTCGACACTCCATCATATTTAAATGTATCACACAAATCTTGAAAGCTAGCAAGATGTAAATTCATATCTTAAGATATTGTTCTCCCAAACTGCTTATTTTGTACCATGTGTATAATAAGATATTTAAGCTCAAATGAATTAGCAGCTACATCAGTAGTTTGTATGGTTAAGTGACTTTCATCTACAGTGAGGTTAACATAGTATCTTCATAGTCTCTATTGAAGTTCATTTTCTATAAATTGGTTATTTAAATTATCCGTCATTTTTGTTAAGTTCTTTTTGTTTTCAAATTTTTCTTATGTTTCGTTCTAATTCTGAATCGTAAGGTACTAATCCGTTGGATACTATTCTTTGCATACACAAACACAAGTAACAATAATAAAGATAAGAACACAAAAGAACAGATATATTTTTGTTGTTTTGGTTTAAAAACACACACACATTGATAGATATATATATATATATATATATATATATATATATATATATATAGACACACACACACACACACACACACACACACACACACACACAAAGTATTTTACATAAATTACCATAGCATCCCCGGCAACGACAACAAAAATTTGATGTGGGCTTTTTATGTTACGTGTTATAAATGTTTTTGAACACCACAACACACAAGTAAGCTATACTCAAAATTATCCAAAATAAAATCTACTTTAGTATAATAAGCTTTATCCTTTAAAATACCTAACACTGCCACTCCTAGTGAATTAAGGTGTATTTTCAATTTTAAATTGCCACTAGGTTGCAAACACAAGTATACGTATCACTGAAGTAATAAAGGGTTCTAATGTAGTATTATGTATTGATCCCATAGAGAGGTGAAATTTTTTTTGGAAAATCACACAAAAGCATGATATTTGAACTATATAAAACTCAAGTAAGAAAATAGGTTGAAATTTGTTTAATGCCACTAATGAAACTAAGTTTACTACACTAATCTCTAAACTTAAAAGCTAAATTTACTATAACTAAACTAGTTTTTGAGATGAAGAGTTCAAATTTATGAAAGCATCCTTCCCCTTACAAGGAGAATATAGTAAGCGAATTATCAAAATGAAGAAAATTGTATTGTGCCGAATATGTGAAATTATACTCTTTATCCTTCTTCCAAGTGGTAAAGAACATTGGATAATCCAGTATTTAATCCGTAAATCGATGACTAGAATGTCAAGATACTGGCTCTCACTCCAGAGTTCCCACGTTCCCCTGACCTGAGGGCTAACATCTCGCTTAAGATTTTAAACTCCTGGACCAAAATTGAGGATTTTAGTCTTTCACGCTAAAATCTCAATTTCTACACACATCAATGAATATTTTCCTATTTATTTGCACTCAACCCCATGGACTACATTCTCATCCATGAAATTGAATGTGATTCATACTTTCTTGTAGTAAGCATAGCACTCTTGGGTCGTATGTTTCACAATAAATTATAACAATTCAAATAGCCAGATCAAAAATTAAATGAAGTTCAAAGTTTGAATCATCACAAATACGAAATTAAAATATTGCACTACAACCTTAACTCTTCACTTAAACATTTCTTTTTATAGGGAGAAGGACAAAGAAATCTACTCAGAAATCATTAGGAAGATACAACAAAATATGGATTTTATATATAAAAGTAAGTTTACAAAACAAGAAAGAAAAGTAAAACAAATTAATTCGATCTCTTCTCGATGTAAATCCCTTAAATTTCCTTTGAAGCTCTTTCTCTTATTACATTAACACGCTTATCTCTCTTAGAAATGTAAGAAAGAAGAAATCACACACTTTCCTTCTCCTCTTACAACTCTTAGAACACTTGCAACACTCTTCCACAACTTGGAACTCACGCCTCACACAATCACATTCAACACACACCACTTTTTCTGACATTAAAATACTCTTTTATAACATAAGGACAAATTTACCAAGAGTCTCCATAGGCACCTCTTCAAAATCAATTCAAACTCAATGTATTTGTGAAAATAACTGTCTCTAGCGCCTTGGCCCCAAAATCTAGTGCCTAGGTGTCGTCTTCTCTGTATTCTGGTGCGTAGATGTCAGTTCAAATTTTGGAAAGTGCTACTTTTGACTCCAAATTTTGTACTTTTTGCATCCTTTAAGCTCCAAATGCCTAAACTTTGTATACCTGCAAGAAAACATGAAAAATACATTTCTTTACAGTGCAATATCACCAAATATAAGCCCTAAATACAACTAAAAGTTGAATTTTTTTGGGTGTATCAATTGTACTAATCTTGTTTCTATTTAAGGTACTAACAATCTAGAAAATGAATTAACTAAAAAATTATATCAATTTAGAGTTGATTTTGATAAAGATTGGAATCTTATCTAATACAAGAAAAAGAAAATGAAAGGTATCCTGGATTTAGGATATGTAATATTGAGGCAACTTTGGTTCAAAGTTATGATATATGGAAATATAAGGAAAATTATTTTGAGGTCACGTTTGAGAAGACTAAAGGGAGAAAGTTAATTTTGAATAACTTAGTGTATGGTTTGGAATATTAGAGGTATTTTTGTTGTCGATACCTCTAATAAATTTGTTAATATAATTAAATCTTATAAGTTAGCCTTCTTTGGTCTTCTTGAACCTTTGGTGGCTTCTCATAATAATGGGAAGTATTTGAAGCTTTTCAAAAAGTTCAAATATTTTTTTAACATTAATAATAAAATTTGGTTTTTATGGCTCAATTATTTTAAAGTGGATGTGCTTATTAATCATAAGCAGTTTCTCCATTTAAAGATTTTTAATAGTAATCTTTCCTTTTTTGCTACTATTATGTAAGTTGGTTGTAATAAACTTCATAGGATTGAGCTTTGTGATAATCTTGCAACTCTCAAATTTTTATGTAATGAGGCTTGAATTTTTTAGGGAGATTTTAATGCCATTTCTTCTATTGCTGAGAAGAAGGGAGGTAAGTATCCCAACCAAAGACTTATTAATGATTTTAACGATGCTTTATTGGAGGCTGATATGTTTGTCCTTGGCTATATGGGTATTCCTTTTACGTGTTATGGGGTATTGTGTTTGAAAGGCTAGATAAGCTTCTTGGTAATGAACTGTGGATGTTAGCTTACTGATCCCTGAATACTAATAATATGCACAGTACAACAATAATTTAGATTATATTTCACTTATATTTCCTTTGCAACAAAACCAAAAACTTGATGCTAAAGAAAAATAAGATTTTAACTTTTAATTTATATGTATTGGGATACTGCGCAAGTATACGTATTGTTATCAAGTAATATAGGACTTTTTGATTAAGACCTAAATATTGAACCCACAGGGAGGATACGTAATATGCACTATTGAACAATAAACTTTTTATTTTTAATAAAAAGATATTTATTTAAACTAAAGATGAANGTTTCCCTTCAAAATATGTCTAGATTTGATGTATTTCCCCAAGAGATGCATCCTTTCGTGATAATTTTCATCTATGGTGGTTATAACCACCTATTAAGCCAATGGGTGCCTAAAAAACATCTTCAAAATTCACAAAAACCGAATTTACTCATCCAATAACTGCCACCGACGCTTAAGCATAAGGGCTCTAGCGCTTAGGCGCGGCCTTCTCTATTTAACTGGCGCTTAAGCGCCGGATCTGATGCTTAGCCACCAAAACTCTTTTGCACATATTTCACCTTTTTACTCCAAATTTGATCCTTTTTCACTCCTTTAAGCATTTTTCACCCTTCTTACCAGTATCTGTAAGAAAAACACAAAAATAACTTCCATTAAAGCTCAATATCTGAAAAATACAAAATGTGTCTAAAAATACTATATATTTTAGGTGTATCAAAATCCCCCAAACTTAAAATGTTCCTTATCCTCCAGTGACACTTCAATCTTTAAAAGCTAAATATGTATGATATGTATATGAGTTTCTTTAGGAGTCACTAAAATTTTGATTTAGAAAGCAGTCTAATTTAGAATAAATATTCAGTAAATGAGACCAACTTAAAGTTTAGAAATTCTTATAGTTAAGAAAAAAGAAAAAAATGAGTTTCTATCTAATTCAGAAATATATTGTAGATTTTCCAAATTTAGAATTTAGTTCTTTTATTATCTTCACTTAAAAATTTTTATTAAAAATAAATTTACTTACTATATTATATCTGTAAGCTTAAGAGTTTCTCAAGTCTTACACTTTAAAAGGATCAAATGTAGAACCAATTTTTTATTATACACTAATTCTCAAGCTTCTCCTTCCTAATTTTTTTCTCTTTTTGTTTTTGTTTTTCTTTTTCTTTTCTTTCTCCTTTTCTTTTCTTTTTCTTTTCTTTCTTTTTTTCTTTTCATTTTCAGGCAAGGATTACTATATCTGGATAGGCCTTTAATGATTTTGAATTCCACTTCTCCTTTCCTAAAGCAAAGTCTTGATATAATTCTTATACTTATAAATATAATAATAGTTTTGAAAGTTATTTTAATAAAAGAAATTTAACTATTAAAAATTAAAGTCTATATTATCTAAATTTTTCAAAAATATAATTTTTCTTACTAAATATAGTTAATTATATTAGACATTTTTTCATCTAAAAACTTTTTAACTTAAAGTTTTTCTTCATTACTAAAAATTTTAACAAAATTTTCTTACTCATTTCTAAAATCAAATTTTACTTCCCTAATATAACCTCATATACATAATCAATTTTTTTTCTTTTCAAATAAAATTCACTTGTAGCACATTTGAGAACAAATAAAATTCTAGTTTTGAAAATATTTTTCATCCCCCTAAACTTAAATTTTTAAAAGATTAAACAGTTTAGCATTAGATATAGATAAGCAAGAATGAAAATTTAAAATAACATACTAACAGGAATTTTTAAACCTTAATGATACAAGTATAAAACTAAAAACAAGAGTAAATTTAATTTATGATCAAATTTTTTATATTTTCATTTCAATTTAACATGTAGAGATTCAATAGACTTCTAAGGAGTGGGTATAAACATAATAGTAAACTAACACACTAACTTGATTTCACAATCTCAGCATAAAAACAAACTAACTAACATGATAAAAGAAAATTACAGGGTAGCAGTTTCAGAAATTTAAATTTAAGATTTAAGTTAGCTAGATTTTTAAACTTTTCAAAAGATATAGAATCAAGTTCAATCCTAATCTAACTATAATAGTAATAAATACACATCAACAGTAACTACCCTAGAATGTTAAAACAGGCCACTAACAAAACACAACATCACAATAACAATATAAAAGGTCCCAAACATAGCATAGTACATAGTCCAAATCAACACAAAACAAATGTAGCAGTACTACATCAAATAGCCTTCAAGATAAACAAACATAAAAATATCTCAATCCTACTCCTCATCCTTAGAATCACCGTTGTACCACTTTTCTGCAGGCTCATAATCAGGATATCGAGGATATGGCGGAAATTGCACTCTTGGATCACCTCTAATCTGGCTCTCCAAAGATGAGTGAAATTTCTCTTCATAATCACACTTTCTTCTATTATACTTATCAGTATGATCTGCAAAATGCTCAAATTTTGTACCTTATCAGCAGTAAAGTTGATATTTTCCATCATCTTTTGTAATAACTCATCTCGGGTATCAATAGACTCACCTCTAGATGTAGAAGCATGTGAGGTAGATGGTCTATATGTAGAAGCAGCAGACGTCTCCATTCCATAGCTTCTGGAGAATCCTCCTCTCTAGGAAAAAATTGAATGCTCAGAATAACTCTTCACATTCACCTTAGAGATGGGCTTTAGAGGTAATAACACTTCCTCCCAGCTATCTATTTAACTCCAGCCTGCTCACACAAAGAAAAGATCAAGGAAGCAAATCTCAGACCTGCAGTTGTAACAGCTATAGCAGAATCGATGATAGTGTGACAGATCAAAGCTCTAATGTTTATGAACTTTCCCTCTTGAATACAATAGTTCAATGTTGTTCTTTCTCTGGTGACTTCACTGAAATGATTGGTCGGAAGCAGACGAGCAGAAATGAAATAGTGTCAGGCCTTTGAAGGTGCACATAACTTTGAAGTTGGGAAGTTAACTCTCCTTTCATTAATTATCTTCCAAAGTCCTCTCCCAACAGTCAAGTAAGAAATAATCTCGCTAATTCCACTTCATTATGACTATAATTTGCATAAAAACATAATGTATCCGGTGGTAAATGGTAAAACAAGTTGATTACCTCTGACAAAAAAAGGTATCAACTTCCCTCGAACCATGACTTGATTTTCTTCAGCTTAAGGGAAATTTTCATAGAACTCCCTCACAACAGATATTACTGCCACAATAGAGAAACAATAGAATTTTTCCCATTGTAGGAGAACAATTAAATCTTTCACGTCTCTACTCGGATTTCTAAAACATCACTCCTTAATCAGTTTGCGTGATTACAACGCATCACTATACCGATCTTGAGCTTTTGAACTAACAAATTTCATCGAATTGAAAGGGGATTTTCCTTTGCTCCTCTTCATTCTTGGTGTCATTCTACAAGTTTGATAAATTCCAATAATAAATTCAAAAATCCAGTTTAAATTACTAAACTAAACTTTTAAAAGCACAAACTTAACTTCTCATGCAATTTTCATAGATTTTTCCTCATTTTTCACCATGAATAGTAAATTTTTGAATTTCTCCAAATGTGCTCAAAATACATGGTGAAAATCCAAAATTTTTACATAGATGTAAAGCTCTTACCTCAAAGCACTTAAATCTAGCAAATTTTACTTGATTCCACCAAGAAATTTTTACTTTAGATGTGCCCTAGCCCTCAAAAATCAAAAACTTGAGAGGAAGAAGGTGACGGTGGCGTTAAAAATGGTGATTTCTAGCTCAAAAACTCACTTTTAACTGTTCGCAAACCGATTTTCATGAACCAACGCTTAAGCGCAGGTAAGTGGCGCTTAGGCGCCTGCCTCTCGGGTTTGCTCACGCTTAGGCGCGAAATGTGGCGCTTACGCGCCAGTTTACAATTTTCCAAAATTTTAAATTAAAGTAAAATGCATTATTTTCCTAAGTAAACCACCCCTAAATGGTCTCATAGCACTTAAATGACTATTTTCAACTTCTGGTAACTCTCCTTTATCTCAAAATACTCCTTAATAACTATTTCAATTCAAGGCTAAAACAACAGAATATTTTACACAAACAAACTTATATTAATTACAAACAAGCACAAATACATTTAAACACTTAGTTCTCATTCCAAATGCTCTTGGATGAGAAAAGTTTCCTAAATACAAACACTTAATAATCTTTCACAATTAAACACCTAAGTAACACGAACACTAAAAGCAAGTCTTAAACACTAAAACAGTTAAAGAAAATGAATTTAAACACACAAAAACATAACTTCAAACATAGAACTTAATTGCATTCTTCATTAGAAGGAACAAACTCAAGTTTTTCATTAGTCTCTCCTGGGGCAAATGGAATATAAAGTTGATAAAACAAACGGTGATGGCGTGCTCTGATGCAATCTTCTTCAATCCACTTTTGCTTAAGAAATATCTCCTTATCTGCTTCCTCTATATAACTAGAGTGGCTAAATTGCATTTTCAATTGCCATTCAATATGCTTAAGATGTGCATGAATCTCCAATACCTTAGTCTCCAGTACAGACATGGTATTTTCAATTTTATTGATCTTCTTTGATATCCCTTCAATACTAATGGCTAAGAAACCCTTATACATCTCTTGTGCACTTTGGCTAATGAATTTCTTCCTCATGGTTTTCTCCTTCTTCTTCAAACCCATCTCCCATGAAGATATCATCTTAAAATCTATCTCTCTCTTAGACTTTAGGGCTAGAAATGATCTGGGGTGAAATTCCTTTACTAAACCCTTCTATTTATAGGCTTAAATCCTTCCAATAACTCCTAAACATGTTTATAAACTTCCTTTGCACATTTTTGCAAACTTCTAGGCGGTTTTATGTTCTAGAATATTAATTTTGCACATGTTTATAAACTGCCACGCTTAAGCACCGGATTTGGTGCTTAAGTGTCAGTGCACATTTTTGCACTAGTCAACTTAACATCCAAATTCACATTTTAACATGTGTAGATCACTAATTAAAGTCTTAAAATCAATAGTAACACATAATAATCTAAAAAATACTACCCTAAATTTTCTTCATCACACATAAAACAATAATCAAAATAAAAACACACTGATAACTATGGGTTGCCTCCCACAAAGCGCTTGGTTTTACGTCGTTAGCCCAATGTAACCAATGCTTTCTTTGGTTGACCCAAAATCATTCCATCATTAAACTTATGCTGATCCCTTATAAAATAAGGTTTCGGTCTATGTCCATTAACTTTAAATATTTTCTCAGATTTTGGATCTTTAATATCCAGAGCTCCATAAGGTTAAACTTTAATCACAATAAATGGACCCATCAACCTGGACTTAAGTTTGCCTAGAAATAATCTTAACCATGAATTATATAGCAAAACTTGTTGCCATGGCTAAAAATTTTTAGTAAGAATCCTTCGATCATGCCACATCTTCATCTTTTCTTTATAAATTTTGGCACTTTCATAAGATTCATTTCTTATCTCTTCAAGCTCATTTAATTGTAAAAATCCTTTTTCACCAGCATCTTTCAAATTATAATTGAACTCGTTAATGGCCCAATATGCCTTGTGCTCAAGTTCAACTGGTAAGTGACAAGCTTTTGTAAATATTAGCCTATATGAGGACATTCCTATAAGAGTTCTGTATGCAACCCTATAAGTTTGACTGACCAATCCATTTTTGTTAGATTCACAGATTTTTCCATAATTCTTTTAATTTTTTGATTGGTTTGACTGACCAATCCATTTTTTTTGGATTCACAGATTTTTCCATAATTCTTTTAATTTCCTGATTAGATAATTCAGCCAATAGTTTGACTGACCAATCCATTTTTGTTGGATTCACAGATTTTTTCATAATTCTTTTAATTTCTTGATTGGATAATTAAACCAAACCACTTGTTTGAGGATGATAAGCAATAGCAATCCTATAATTTATATGATATTTCATTAATAATTTCTCCATTATGGAATTTCTAAAATGACTTCCCCCATCAGTAATGATAACTCTTTGCATCCCAAATCAACAAAATATATTCATTTTCAAAAATTTTGCAACACTTTGAGCATCACGTCGAGGTAAAGCAACAACTTCTATCCATTTGGATACTTAGTCCACTCTAAATGAACATACAAATTTCTGAAAGATGGTATAAATGGTCCCATGAAATCTAATCCCCAAACATCAAATATTTTAACTTCTAGCAAATAATTGAGGGGCATCTCATTTCATCTAGAAATATTGCCTACTCTTTGATATCTATCACATGTTTTGACAAAAGCATTAACATCTCTAAAAATTATGGGCCAATAAAATCTAGATTGTCAAATTTTTTATGTTGTTTTATCAACACCCAAATGTCCCGTAAAATTAGAATTATGACTTATTTAGATAATCTCATAAGTTTCTTCTAATGGTACACATCTTCGAATAATTAGATCCATTCCTTGTTTATATAAAAATGGGTCATCCCAAAAATAAGCCTTGGCTTCAAAAATAAATTTCTTTATCTGTTGGTATGTCATTCTAGAAGGTATAATATCACTAACAATAAAGTTCACAATGTTGGCATACCACGAAACAAGCCAATCATTAATAGTGAACAAATTTTCGTTTATAAAATGTTCATTATTTTCATTTAAAAAAAAAAGTGATTTTTCTAATTCAAGCCTGGATAAATGATCAGAAATTTGATTTTCAATCCCCTTACGATCTACTATTACAAAATCAAATTCCTGCGAAAGAAGAATCCATCTTATAAGTCTAGGTTTAAGCATCCTTCTTTTTCATTAAATACTTAATAGCAGAATGATCTGTATGCACTACACAATGAGTTCCAATTATATATGATCTAAATTTATCAAAAGAATATACTATTGCTAGTAACTCTTTTTTAGTTGTTATATAATTAATTTGAGTTTCAATAAGAGTTTTACTAGTATAGTAAATAACTTTGAAAATTTTATCATATCTTTGTCCTCAAACAACTTCAATAGCATAATCACTAGCATCACACATTAATTCAAAAGGTTTTTCTCAGTTTGGTGAAACTATAATTGGTGCAGTGATTAGTTTTTTCTTTTAATAACTTAAATGCTTTTAAGTATTCCTTATCAAAATTAAAAATTGCATCTTTCTCCAGTAAATGACATAAAGACTTAGCAATCTTTGAAAAGTCTTTAATATATCGTCTAAAGAATCCAGCATGTCCTAAAAAACTCCTAATTTCCCTTACATTTGTTGGATAAGATAAATTAACGATCACTTGAATTTTAGTAGGATCTACTTCCATACCATTTTCTAATATTTGATATCCTAATGGAATTCCTCCTGCTACCATAAATTGACATTTTTCCCAATTAAGGATTAAATTTGTTTTATCACAGTGCTTAAGAACTTTGGATAAAAGTTCTAAACATGAGTCAAATGAAGTTCCAAAAAATGAAAAGTCATCCATGAATACTTCAATCCCCTTTTCAATTAAATCATAAAAAATTGACATCATACAGCTTTGAAATGTAGCAAGGGAACCAAAGGGCATTCTTCTAAAAGCAAAAGTACCAAAAGGACTGGTAAACATTGTTTTCTCTTGATCCTTGGGAGATATTTGAATTTGTTGATAACCAGTATATCCATCCAGAAAACAAAAGTATTTATGCTTAGCTATTTTATCCAGCATTTGATCTAGAAAGGGTAATGGAAAAACGATCTTTCTTAGTGGCAAGATTTAATTTTCTATAATCAATGTAAATTTGCGACCCTGTAACTTGTCTAGTAGGTATTAACTCATTATGTTTATTTACAATTACAATTACTCCTCCTTTCTTAGGAACACAATGAATTGGACTAATCGATGCACTATCTGAAATAGGATAGATAATTTCAGCATCTAACCACATTAAAATTTCTTTCTTTACAACTTCTTTCATAACAAGATTTAATCTCCTTTGTAGATTAGCCCTGGGTTTGCAGTTCTCTTCCATATGAATTTTATGCATACAAATTGAAGGACTGATTCCATTAATATCAGCAATTGTCCATCCAATAGCTTTCTTAAAAATTTTTAGAATTTTCATCAACCTTTGTTCTTCTTCCATCATTAGTTTTAAGAAAATTATAACTAATAGAGGAATCTCCTAAAAAGGCATATTTTAAATGATCAGGAAGTAACTTCAACTCTAGTTCTAGAGGTTTTACAATAGATGTACAAAATGATTTATCTTTGTCTATCTTGTCCAAAACTTCAAAACTTTATGGAACATAGTTTGAATTTTCCTTAAAAAGATCTTCACATTGGTTTAATTCCTCTTCTTGCTCGTGTTCTAAATCTTTTTCTTCAAAATTTTCTTCATAAGAAGTTCTAAAATGGCATTCACTTAGATATCATATAACATCCATCCTATAGCATTGATTATCTTTACCTTTTGCAGGGTATTTCATTGATTTTGAAATGTTAAAAGTAACTGTTTGATCATTGATGCACATTGTTAATTCCTATTTCAACACATCTATCATTTCTCTTCCTGTGGATAGGAAAGGTCTACCCAAAATGATAGGTATCTATTTATCTTCCTCCATATCTAGCACAATGAAATCAACATGAAAGATAAATTGATTTACTTTCACTAGTACATCTTCTATAACTCATTTAGGGTATGTTATCAAAAAATCTGCTAACTATAGAGTTATAGTAGTAGGGGTTATTTTTCCTAATCCCAATCTTTTAAATAATGATAATGGCATAAGATTAATGCTTGCACAAAATCACATAAAGCTTTCCCATAAAATTTGTCTCCTATTGCACATGGAATTGTAAAGCTACCGGGAACTTTAAACTTTTTCAGGAATCTTCTTCCAAATTATCACACTGCACTCCTCACTAAGTGCAACAGTTTCATTATCTTCAAACTTCCTTTTGCTGTTGAGAATATCCTTCATAAGCTTTACAAAGCTTGACATTTGTTCTAAGGCTTCATCAAATGGAATATTAATTATAAGTTTCTTAAATATTTCCAGAAACTTTGAAAATTTTTTGTCCAACTTCTGCTGATGAAGTCTCTAAGAAAATGGAGGTGGTGTTTTTTCTAAATTTATTTTTAGTGGAGAAATAGGTTTCTCAAAATCTTTTGGAGCATCCTCTTTTGACTCTTTAATATCTTCTCTCTCTACTTTAATTTCTTTTGGAACCCGACCTTCCAACTCTCCTCTGCTTTTAAGTTGAACGACTTTTACTTTTTGTTTATTCAGATCTTTTAGATTTGATTCAGTATTACTAGGAAGGGTTCATTGGGATCTTTTACTTAATGAATTTGTTATTTGCCCAAGTTGATTCTCAATATTTCTAATTGTAGCCCCTTGACTTTGTAATTTATTTCCAATTTGTAACACCACTACTTCTATAGACAACTTCTTCTCCTTTAACTTTATATTACTGTTGAAACCTGGAGTATAAGTAGAACTATAACTATTATTCCCTTAGTTGTTCTAGTTTCCCAATGGGTTTCCTTGGTTATTCCCCCATTGCTGATTATTACAACCCGAATTATTATTCTAGTTAAGGTTGGGATGGTTCTTCCAACCTGGGTTATAATAATTTGAATATGGGTTATTCTGCTTATTATTTATGGCATTCAAAGTTTCTAATGATGCTTGAAAATATACCATTTGGCCTAATGAATTCTCTTCAATCATGGAAATTGGTTGAGAAAAATTCATTCTAAATTGGTCTAACTTCTTTGAAATTGCAGCAACTTGATTTGCTAACATGGTAAATGCATCAGTTTCATGAATATTGGCTACTTTCTTAGGATTTAACCTCTCAGGAGGCCATTGAAAATTATTGGTAGTCATTTCTTCAATTAAAACATAAGCCTCATGAAATGGTTTTGACATCAATGAACCACTAGCAGCGACATCGATAATTGATCTAAGAGATCCAACTAATCCATTATAAAAAGTTTAAATTATTAACCTACCTGATATAGCATGGTGTGGACACTTTCTTAAGAGTTCTTTGAATCTTTCTCTTGCTTCATAAATAGATTCCCCTTGAAACTAATTAAAATATGTAATATCATTTCTAAGCTTTGCAGTTTTTTAGGGTGGAAAATATTTAGCAAGGAATTTTTGTGCTAAATCACCCCAAGTTCTGAGAGATTCAGGTGCTAACAAATTTAACCACATTTTAGCTGTATCCCTCAGTGAGAAAGGAAATAACCTAAGTGTTATGACATCATATGATACACCATCATATTGTGTAGCACACAATTCTAGAAAATTGGTAAGATGTAAATTTGGATCTTCAGTTGGTGATCCTGCACACAATTCTAGAAAATTGGCAAGATGTAAATTTGGATCTTCAGTTGGTGATCCCCCAAAATGATTAGTTGATACCATTTGGATGATAGCATGTTTACACTCAAATGAATTACCCACTACAGTAGGTTTTTGAATACTACAATGAAGTTCATCTGATAGGGTTGGCATAATCTCTTAAAGGTCTAAACTCTTGATGAATTTCAACATTTTGATTATTTTGGTCTACCATTTCTGTAACTTTTTTGGATTTTTCAAAATTTATAATTTTTTTGGTTTTTCTAATTTTTCTAATAGTTCTTTCAAATTCAGAATCGTAGGAAACTAGTCCTTCAGAACTTGAACTACGCATACACTAACATATAATAAAATAAAATTAAAAAAAACAAAATAAAATAATATAAGATAAGATAACTTAAATTTTAAATAAGACTTTCTAAAATTATAAATTTTCTTTTAAATTCAATTTCTCCCCGACAACGGTGCCAAAAATTTGATTTTTGGATACTGCTAATATGCACAGTACAACAATAATTCAGATTATATTTCACTTATATTTCATTACTTTGCAACAACAGCAAAAATATGATCCCAAAGAAAAATAAGAATTTAACATTTAAATTATAATTATTGGGATACTACACAAGTATAAGTATCGTTATCAAGTAATATAGGACTTTTTAATTAAGACCTGAATATCAAACCCACAGTGAGAATACACACTATGCACTATTGAACAACAAACTTTCTATTTTTAATAAAAAGATATTTATCTAAACTAAAGATGATTTTTGCAGTAAGGAAAATTTAAATATTTTTGTTGTTTTCAATATTTTGATAGAACAATAACAACTTAAAAAGATAACTGGAGTTTTTGTAGAAGAAAATCACTACGTATGAAAAAAATCTTTCTTCTTGTTATAAATCAGTAATAAGTAAATGAATTCTGTTGTGGAAGTATGTAAATTATGTTGTGTCAAATAGGAGCAATAAAATTCTTTACCCTTACTAGAGATGCTATAAAGAACATTGGCAAAATTAAAGTTTGAATAGTTCTGAAGACCAGCTAGGCAGGGAAGATACTAGCTCTCGCTCTAGAGTTCCCTTAATTCCCTCTACCTAGGGGCTAACATCTCGTATTAGAACCTAAAATAATAAAATAAGTTGGGGGCTTTAACCTTTCAGCTTAAAGTCCTCTAACTCTACACCCTTCAAAGAATATTTCCCCATTTATTTGCACTCAATCATATGAATAATATTCTCATTCATACAACCTCATCTAATTCTTTCCAATTGTTGACTAAGACAATAGCAGCCTGGTTCTTACATGTTCTCACAACAAATTATAACATCTAGATTGGCCAAATCAAGAAGTAAATGAAGTGCAAGGATTTAAATCATCACAACTTCTTCCATCATTGATGATCAAAACTTTCCACAACTTTCGCCTAAAACTTAATTACTTATCATTTTAAGAATAAAGATTAAGAAAATAATTCAGAATCAATGAAGAAAATAAAACCATACTTTAATTTAAAAGAAGAAATCACTGTCAAACCAACAACAAGTCTCAATTAAAACCAAAAGTAGTCTTAGAACAAAAGGATAAAAAATTATCTCAAGTCCTCCATCAAACTCTTAAAGTTCCTTTGATTCTCTTCTATTTACAATCACTTAAAATAAAATAACAAAAAGACTAAAATAAAAGTAAAAGTGGTGCTTGAAAATCTCTCCGAACTAACACCCCAAATGAAAACTTTATACTCAAAATCCATGGAAAAAACAAAACCATATTTTAGTTTAAAAGAAGAAATAATTGTCAAACCAATAAGAAGTCTCAATTAAAACTAAAAGTAGTCTCAAAAGAAAAAGATAAAAACTTATATCAAGTCCACCACTTAACTATTGAAGTTCCTTTGATTCTCTTCTCTTGACAATCCACTCAAAATAAAATAACAAAAAGGATAAAATAAAAGTAAAAGTGGTGCCTGAAATTCTCTCTGAACTAACTCCCCAAATGAGAACATTCAAAACTTTTCAATACTTTCAGGACTCTTTTCTAAGTCCCCTCTTCTTTCTTTTATAATTTTCCAAATGGTGTCTTGGTTTCCCTTCAAAATATATCTAGATTTGATGTATTTCCCTAAGAGATGCATCCTTTCATGATAATTTTCATCCATGGAGGTTAGAACCACCTATTAAGCCAATGGGTGCCTCAAAAACCTCTTTAAAATTGGCAAAAACTAAATTTATTTGTCTAATAACTGCCACTAGTGCTTAAGTGCAGGGTCTCTAGCGCTTAGGCGAGGCCTTCTCTGTTCCACTGATGTTTAGGCACCAAAACTCTTTTGCACATTTTTGACCTTTTTTACTCCAAAGTTGATCCTTTTTCACTCCTTTAAGCATTTTTCACCATTTTTACCTATTTTTGCAAGAAAAACACAAAAATACCTTCCATTAAAGCGCAATAGCTCAAAAATAGATATAAAAATGTGTCTAAGAACACTACCTATTTTAGTTGTATCACTTATCCTTTTTATTATGTCACTCATCTGCCTATTTTTTGCTCTAATCATGCACACTTTTTAATTTTTGTTAATCTAAATAATAGAAATTGGGTGTATCAATTCATTTTATTAAATACGTGGACGTTGCATGATTATTTTTTACATTTTATTAAAGATAATTAGTCCTGCAATGTTGTGGCTAATAGAGATAAGAGGTTATGGATTTTATAGAAAAATCTGGCTACTAAACTAAGAAGCTAGAATAAGGATTGCTTTGCAGATATTCATTCTTTGGTTTTCAGTGTTGAAGATACACTTAGTGCTGATATTATTGATCATAAACTTTTCTTTGCTGCTCAAGATAGATTAGTTGCGACTATTAATATGGAAGAAGCTTATTTCAAGAAAAAGTCCATTATCCATTTTATTGTTGATTGAGATAGGAATACCACCTACTTTCTTGTGTTTATCCAAAAAGAAGGTTGATTAATAATATTAGTAAGATTAGGAATGATAGATGTATGGTTCTTATCTCTAGTCATGTTATTGATGTCGATGGGGTTAATTATTTTTCTAATCTTCTTAACAATGATAATAGTGAGCTTGATGACATTGATCTTTCTTTGTTTGGTAATAATTGGTTCTGCTAATATTGTGGTCTTGGATATAGTCCTTTCTGAGGCAGAGATTAAAGCTGCTTTGGATAGCAATGATGGTAATAAATCAGCCTGGCCTAATGGTTTCTTAACAAAGTTTTATAGTTTGATGGGAGATTATTAAAATTGACCTAGTTGGAGCTGTGCAAGATTTCTTTAGAGGGAAGGATCTTCCCAAATATATTAAATATTCTAATCTTAATTTTATTCCTAAAGATACTATGGGTATTAATTGGGATGCTTATCACCCTATTGCCCTTTCCACTGTGGTATCTAATATTTTTTCTAAAGTGGTGGTTAATCAGCTTCAATCTTTTCTTGATAAGTTGATTTTTGTAAAACAATCTACTTTTATTAAAGGTAGATATATATAAAAACATGTGATTGGTGTCAGAGAGTGGGTAATATTTCAAAAATAAATGAAATGCCTCTAAATTTTAATTTGGAAAATAAAATTTTTGAAGCATGGGGATTGGACTTTATGGGAACATTTCTACCTTCATTTGGAAATGTTTATAAATTGATTACAGTGGATTATGTTTTAAAATGGATAGAAGCAATTGCTATACGTTGATGTGATTCTCGGAGTGTTTCAATATTTTTAATTAAAAATATTTTTACAATATATGAAATATTAAGAATAATCATTACCGATGGAGGATCTCATTTTAGGAATGCAACAATTACAAGATTGGTGAAAAAAATAAAATAATGCATAAAATTGTAACTGCCTATCATCCCCGGACTAGTGGTTTGGCAGAAGTATCTAATCATGAAATTATAAAAATTTATGAAAAAGTGAATCCTAATAAAATCGATTGGTTTGCTAGATTAGATACTACATTATGGGCATACATGATAGCTTAAAAGACACCTATAAGAATGTCCTCGTAATAGGCATTTCCAACTTCCCTGTGGGATTGATATCTAGGACTCCATTAGAGCCCTTTATTACTAAAGTGATACATATACTTGCATTATTTTTAGGAGATTTAGCAGTTTAAAGATTTTTAAAAGATAAAACTAGTTTCATTAAAGTTATTCTTGTTGGGATTGACTTGCATATTTACTATTTTATCATGTTTATTTTGTACTACTTAAAGATATTTACAAAATTAATACACTAAATCCACCTGCATCAGCTGCCACCCATTTGGTTATGTTGATTTGTCCTCTACCCTTATGGCCTGGATGTGCTTCGATGTATCGGGATCATCCATTGGGTAGATTCCGTTATTTTGCAGGCTCCATACACTGATGAGTCGCTGCCCACTTGGGAGGTGAAAGTATCACTTTCTGCCCGATGACATAGGAAAAGCCTAGAAGCACTAAAGAATTCTCTTTATTACATAACCTCTTTTGATAACCCTGTGCTAGTTGTCACTCTCAGACAAGAAAGTCCCCTTTGGATCAACAGTATTATTGGGCAACCCCCAAGATGTAATTAACTGAGTGGGATACATCCCCTTAGGAGCATTCATGACCCCGAAATAGGAGCTCCCACTCATGATCCTTTGGTTATGGGTTGTCTACTTAGGCATTCTTTCATGGATGTTGGTCCAAGTTGCCTCCACCTGATCTTGTTTTGGCTTGACATTCTTGGCTTATCCTTGTGAGTTTTACCATGCATAGGCTCTCCACATTTTTCTTTTTCTCTTGTTTATTGCTTTGTCATATGCCCTTCCTTTCTAGTTCCTCCCATCTCTTGGTCATTCATATGACTCAACAGAGAGATTTAGTTAGAAAAGGGAAGTAAACGATTATTAACAGGCTGACAACTCATTTAAAAATAAAATAGAGAAAAAAAGAACAAAAACAAACTGGCGACTCCGCTGGGAATGAGGCTTTCTGTTCACCATATGGGTTTTGCTCTTGTGGTTCTGGTGTATCCATAAGATCAATAACTCTTGTGAGGAAGAATCTCTCTCTTCTCATGTGTGGAGTCATGTTTGCATATTTTGCAGATCCCAACATATTTGCAAACTGGCGACTCCACTAGGGATGAGGCTTTCTCCTTACCACACGTGTATTACTCTTGCGGATTCCACTATATCCTTAAGATAAAAAACTCTCATGAGGAAGAATCTACCCTTTTCTCATATATGGAGTTATGTTTACCTATTCTGCGGGTCCCAACAAATCCACAGGATTGCGGAACCACTGAGAGTTGTGCACTCTCTTCATCTTATGGGGTTCTGCTTACAATTATAGTGACCTAGAATCCTTTCATTGAAGTGTCATTATTTGGTGACTTAGACCTTGGACTTTATATCCGTGCATCAATTGTTATGGGTAGCAACTTAATGTCATTTTGTCTTTTTTTGTACCCTCGACAGCTCGGTCACCACATTGCTACGAGCACCTCTATCCTTGTACTTTATCTGATTGGTTTTCTTTGAACATTCTATTTTTGTGATCGTTCTCTTTTTTCTTGGCATACATGACAAGAGAGAAGATGGTTATGATCACCACTACTGGTGGGATCACTGTTTCTTTTCCTCAAGCAATTTTTGTGCTCCCTAGCATGCCATAAAGTTTGTTTCTTCTTAGCATGCCAGTTAGATCACAATGTGTGATCCCAAACCTGTTGAGGCATCCACTCTATGCCCTCTACCTCAAAATGAAAGTCATGCACATTGAGTTTTTTTTGTTGTTGTAGCTCTTGTTGAGCCCACCTCTTCTGCAAGGAAGAGGCTAGTGCCTTACAATGATGTACTGCAGCACCCTTCAGTCTTCTCCAGGCTATCAATTCATTTTTTAGTGTTTTCATGAATCTCCCTACCTTCAATAAATGAGTTTTCTTGAAGAACTATTGCTGCTACTTCGATTCTTATTCAAGTTTGGTGCCTATCACCTTAGGCCTATCTGAGCCTACTCCTACTCTGAGACTGGGTACGAGGGCTCAAAGGGCCAAGAATGTTATTACAGACCCAGCAGCAAGTTCCCTCTGGTATTCCGGTTCCAACTCGGGTGGAGTCCTCGATTCACCTAGCTGAGAATCAGTTCTCTGTTCATTCTAGCTATGTGGACTATGTGGTTGCCAAAATCCCTAGGACGCACACACTACCTCATCCTACTTCGGTCCCTTCCACAAACTCGACACCAATTGTCATTATTTCTTCTAGATATGCCCCTACTCCAAGACTAAGCAGAAGGGCCAGAATGATCAGGAACAATATGCTAGAAACTCAGCAGCATGTTCCATCTATTGCCTCGACTCTGACCTGGGTAGAGTCCTTGACACCTCTTGGTGAGAGTTGATCCTATATTTTCTTCTGGCCATGTGGACCACGTCCCTACATGAATTACTATAAAGCACTTATTACCTCAAGCCATGGGTCCTTTTGGGCTTGCTGTTCAGGTAGACCATTTTTCCATAAGTCTTCTATAAAGAATACTGATGGAGTGGTTTTTCTCTATAAGGAAAAGGTCTAGTTTTTAAGGAGGAGCTTCTAGCTAAAATCTTGGAGACATCTGATTAGGTCATGGAACATCTCCTCCATGTTCCTCACGAAGAACGTCCTTGTAGTAGGAGACTGGGGTCCTCCCGTTGGTCCATTGCGAGACTGGGATACATATGTTCTATGGTGCAAATAGTTGAGTCTATCCAAGAGTTTTGAGGTGATTTGGATATGGAGCTTGATAGAGATGTCCCAGAGCTTGGTTCAATCCTTTTTACTACTATATCAATAGCGACAATGGCCACATTTCTTATTGCACCTATGTCTATTGATAAAAAGAAAATGATGGGTCATTTTTCTTATTATTCTCCTACTCTAAAGAAGTATTCTACTAGTACTACTTTTAGTAGCGAGGCAAGATCCAAGGAGCACTTCCCCAATTTTCCTCGCATTTATGCATGAGAGAGGTCTATCGCCTGCTCGAGTGGAAGTGGGTCTGAAATAATCTCACTGTTGCGCCTCTTACTATTCTACCTCTAGTTTTAGAGACAACTATTCCATTCCTAAAGCAAGTTTGCCCTTTAGTTGATCACAGCTTGAAGCCTCCTTAGGTTAGCCTTGAGAACAATCCTGAGTTTGATCTTGAAGGGGACGTATCCGGTGGCCTCCCTGATGTTTCTAAAGATCTTCTTGAAGAGGATGACCTCTTTTGTAAGGAGTTGCAAGATTTTGAAATGAAAACACAACACATCTTTGTAATGAACACTCGTGGTAAAAGATCTCAATGATAACTTGACAGTTGATCTCGATGTGGGTGACCATCCTGAGCCCGCAGAGGTTCAAGATGTCCCCGTGATTGATTGATGAAGTCTCAGTCCTGAGGAGACTATTATCTTCTACAGAGCTAGATAACAATCCTCATTGCATAAATTGTTGTGTCATAGGCCGACAAGGCAAGATTCTACATAGTCTGACCTCTGATGTAGGTAGAGATGTGCTTAGTGATTCTCGTTGTGCCACCAAAACCTACAAGACATGCGCATGTTACGTCTTATCTTGCTGCTCAGCATGATCAAGCACAGTCTCAGCCATATCTACAATTTTTAATAGATGTAAAAGTAAAGGCTGCCTTAGCAACTCAGCAGGTTAAGGCCATAGTGGGTAGAGGTCAAACCTACCCTAAGGCGTATGAGCATATACGATGTCTTTTGGGGTTTCTCCCTCAAAATTTCAAATGGTTTGAAGTGATTGGTAGCCCATATCAACATATAGCCTAGTTTTGAGTGTTGTATTGCATCATTGGTAATAATAACACATTACTCTTTTGCCTTTTCATCACTGGTTTAGGTGGATTTACTTTTGAATGGTATATCAATATACTAAACGACACCTTTAAAACATTTGCTAAACTAGAGGATGCATTTCTAAAGTGCTTTACAGAGGCTCAATAGTAGTTCACCATGAGTGACCTAATGCTGGCCCAAAAAAAACCTAATGAACATTTTGTTGACTTTGTCATTCAATAAAAAAACTTGAGCAGGAAGGGTAAACCTCCTTTCCAAGAGAAGAATTTCATTATGTTAATAATGGGTTAAATAAAGGGGCCCATTTCTGTCTTGCTAAAAATTACAACTATCAAGGCTTTTTAGGAGTTGATAGAGTTGGTCAACCTACAAGGTATTGCATGAGCTATGGTCCACAAAGGTGATTGTGAAGAAGACTTTTTTTGCCGCTCCTTTAAGAAGAACAAAAGAGAGTCTAGCTTTGGAAACAGTTAATAGTAAGCTGAAGAAGCCTATCCTGTCTGTCGTGCAGGCTCGTTCCTCTTCTCAAAAGTGGAATGGCCAATCCTTTGATCAGAAGAAGACCCAGACATACTCTATCAAAAGAGATTGCCTTAATAAAACTTTTAAGAATCTTTTTAAACAGGGCATGCAACTTTCCAATTTTAGGACATTTATGCCATGTACTTCAAGATTCTTACTTCTTAAAAAACTAGCTTGAAGCCCGTTACAAAGTAGGGGAGGTAGTGATCCTAGTGTCATTCTTAGAGAAGCCTCTTGCTCGAGGATCAGCCAAAGTTGTTGTTGCCATCCCAGTCACTCCTACTATTATTTTAGCTACAGTCAATATTTCTATTGTTCTCTCTTTTCATGTACATAATTTCTTTTGTATCTTGAAAATGAGCTTAGAGTAGGAGCCTCTTCCCTATGAAGCATCATAAATTAATGATGAAGCACTAATGAAAGATATTTCTGAGTACTTTCATGTGTTTGTGGTTAGCTCTCTGTTGACCTCACTTTTGGTTAAGGTTTAGTTTTTTCTCTTTACTAGCCTAAGGTCTAGCCATAGGACTTTCCTATTGACTATTCTTTTAAAACTAGACAAGGAACCCTCACAATTAGAAATTCCAAACTCTTCTCTACTCAACTTGAAGTTCCACATATTGCTCCTAACCTCAAGCACTTAGTAGGTGGGGTCACTATAGGGGAACTCAAGATGAGTTACCCATAAGACTGCTGAACCTTAGGGTTGACCCTGGCTATTGGTCTAGGTTTTAAGGTACATACTTGCACTCACAATCACTCACTATCCTAAACTTAAATTTCCTGGCTTTGGTCCCTTGATACTTTTGGGAGACTCATGTAGTTGGCCCCCTAAACCCATTAGCCCTAGTCTAGGGTTTGGCTAAGATCACTACATAGAGGACCCAAAATGGGGTTTTCATTGTTCCATGGCTTATTGATGGTGGTTGGTACTCTAACTCTACCATGATACCCAAACTATCCTTTTGCCCCCTAAATTTCCCCAAATTACCTAGATACCTTTAAAATCCCAAATTCGCCCAAAATTCCCAAATCTACCCAAAATACCCAACTTGGTTCAAAAATCCTTTCAAACACCTTGAAAACTCACAAACTACCCAAAATCACTAAAATTGGCCAAATTACCAAAAATACCCCTCCTTACCCCAAAATTCAAAAAATTCCAAAAAATCTAAAAAATTCCCAAAACCTCCCAAATATTCCCAATTTCATTTTTTGCAACTAACAGATGACCCAATTTGGTTAATTTGACAACTTTTGACCAAAACCCCCAAATTGCCCTTTAAAGGCCCATATTTTCCCCAAATTACCTCAAATATCTATCCAATTGGTCTCAATTTCCCCCAATTTCAATTCTAAACTCAAACACACTCTTGATGTGACCAATCTAGACCAAATCCAAGCTCAATTATTCCATCATTTGAACCCAATTTTGATTTAGATCAAAACCCCAATTTTGGCCCCATGACTTGGTTCTACCAAATTGAACCCATAGCCCAGTCAATCGACCACAATTTGTGTTGAAAGCACTTCATACCCATACATAAAAATTGACCATAAATAGGCTTTTATGAGGCCTCAATTTCATTTGATTTCAACCTATGTCCAAAAACGCCCCAAATTTGCCCCAAATTGGCCATGTCTCAAAATCTCACAAAATTGATGGCCCTAGCCCCAAAATTTCCACTCCATCCCATCATGAAAAATCTTCAAAACATCTCTCTTGATCATTTGAACCATTCAATTTGGACTTAACCCAAGGCTAGCTCAACCTAGACCCATGTCTAGGCCAACATACCCAAATTGACCAAATTTCAAAAATCATTCACATTTTGAACTCAAAATCACTTCAACCCTTCACCAAAAATCTTCATAATAATCATCTACACAATGTTGGTCAATCAATTAGGCCAATTGATTTGGCTAGCCTAGCCCAAACCAAAGCTTTAATCACTTGAACCCACATTGAACCCATGCACTAAAGATGGCCAAACTACCCTAAAGTCTCCAAATTAATGACTCCACAGCCATTAGTTGGACCCTAGTGACCAGCCTTAACATTTTAAAACCACCTAAAGTAATTCATGGACCAAACGTCCCCTAAATTAAAGGATTTCATGCCATATTTTCTTAAGCTTAGGATATTTTTTGCCANATCTTATTTCTAAAATTAAACATGCTTAAGATATCCTTGCCAAATCAAAACACATTTTCATTAAATTGTTGTGATAGATTCCGCTGGATGCCCTGAGCACCTAACCACGCCCCCTGGCTGGCCGGCCAGCCTAGTGGCTGGAAAATGACCAAACTGATAGCCACCCCCATAAGATTAAACCTAATTCAAACCTAGAGGCCACCTTATCCAAATTTAAGCAAAGAGCCTCTCTGCTCTCCACCTAGGCAGCACATTTCACCCCCTAATTGGTCATGGCAGCAAGCCTAAGGCCATTTTTATAAAATGCTCCCCTCCACAAAAATGGAGGGAGAGCTGAAAATTCCTCTAAGAGACTTCCCCAAATTGATCTCAAAGCCTCTTTGAGACCTCCTCAGTGCAACCCAACCACCACATTGCCTTGAATCCCCTTGCCGAAGCATAAATTTTGAGCACAAAACCTTGTCGGAGACAGGACAAAGCTCTCTACACCTCTAAACTCCACAAAACTCAAATTAAACTCACCCACACCTTCACCACATTGAGAGAAGCCAAAGCCCTATCAAATCCCCCTTCCACAGAGCCCCTAATATAGCTCTAGACCAACACCTGAAATTGGCCTTGGTCGAATTTTGGTCTAGACATTTCACCATAGCAAGAGGCATAATCCCTAGCTTCTTTAGACCGCAGCGAACGTGTCGAGACTCTCTGATTGAAGCTTCCCTTCTCAGATCCAAGGTATTGAACCTCTCCTCCTCCTGATTTTATTTTGATTCTCCATTTAATTATGCTTAATTTAATTGCATGATTGCTGTATGGATATGTTCATCTCACTTAGATGAGTTCATAGGATCAAACCCGAGGTGATTTGGTTGAGTCTAGGATGAGATCTTAGGATTTTAGTGTGGACGGTCATGGGATCACTCTATTAGGGACGATGACGGGGATTCATCCGATCGTGCGTGTATCAGATGGATGGAGGAGATCGAGCTGGATAGTGTTTCCTTACATTAATTGCGGGCCAAGTTAGCGGCTAAGTGGACGGCGACGTCCAACCAGAGCGGACCACGTGTGCTTTGGAAGCTGGCTAGGATACAGTCAGCGTCGTGCGTTTAAATAGATAAATAAGGAATTTAAAAAATTAGAGAATGATGATAGCTTTAAAAATTCATATCTTGGTGTAGAAAAATCATAAAAAAAAAATAAAAATACCCTCTTGCTCAGTGAACAGAGGAAAATAATGTGGAAATAATTTGGAGTCCATTTGATGCATATTTTATTTTGAATTAATTAAACACTAATTTGGATGTTTTGATTCTCCATACATGTAGTAACATCACCATAGCTTGAAATTTTAGCATGTTGTTGCCTCTATCTTAGGGAACATTCCTTGATTTTTCCAAAGTCAGAGGAGGTCCCTAGGCAGAGAATCACATTTTTCAAGTTTATGTGCATTAATTACTTAAAATAATCATGAAAATTAGCATGTTACTTAAAAAAATCTAAGAAAATTTTGGAAGGTTTATGGTGACTACAGAGCCTTTAGGAAAATCCTTGATTAGCCAAGTCATTCAAAATACACCTAATGTTTACAAACCCTAAATCACTAAGATAATTAATTTTTAAAAATACAAAAAACAAAATGACTTGATTTTTTATCTCCACTATTGTTTAGGATCCAAACTCACCATAAAAATTCCAAACCATTTTGAGTTTATTTGATAACTTAAGTTGATTGTTAAAGATAAATAACATTTTTTGGCACTTAAATGATTTTTAAAAATAAAAATATAAGTAAAAAATTTATAAATTTTTTTTTGAGTTATCTGTGATCAAGGATATTTTATAAAAAAATGGTATTTAAAATAAAACTTGATTTTTAATCTATTTTTAAATATTTAAATATTTAAAAATCCATAAAAATCTCAAAAATAATAAAATTCATGAAAATATTCTAAATTGCTTCTTAAGCACATAGGAATAATTAGAATATTTTTACTAATTTTCTAAATAAAGATACTGATTTTTAAAGCTTAAAAATAAATTTTAAAGGATAAAAATGGGTTTTCACTAAAAATAATTCCAATAAATCAAATAAAACTTAAAAAAATATAAAATTTTTTCCTCTGAGTTCTCTGACCTCAGGAGGATTTCTCAAAATTATAAAACTTAATTTTTCAAAATTAAAATATTTTATATTTAATAAATGCCCCAAAACTTAAAATAATTCTTAAAATTCAAACAAAATTGAAACAAAATTCAAACAATCATGAAATTTGGTCCAAAAGTTTCTCTAGTCTAGGTCTACCTCCTGTAAAAATTTTAAGGAATTATCATGTACATTGGTCAAGTTAAAAATTTTCTTTGAAAAATCCTATTGTTTTACATGAAAATAATTATATAAATTAAATTAAATTTTCAAAAAACACATTTTCTCCTCTGATGTCTTAATTGACCCCCATGAATGAGGTAGGATAAAAATTTCAAAGTCATTTGAATTAAATTTGATGAATTATGAAGCGTTAGAGCCTTAGGTATAAATGTGTAATTTTGGAATTTTAGCCTTAATTAACATTTAGGTTTAATTCAAGGAGGGAAATGGGCAATCTCTGATCTTGATTTGGATGTTTAAAATATAAGAAGTTAATTGGTAGAAACCAACCTCACTTTCTTAATTGAAAATATAAGTTAATTAATTTCTAAATTTTTAAAATTTGGAAGTTTATTAAAATAACATGAACCCAGGACTTAGGGTTATGACTTTTAAAGTCAATAATTAATCAATTTAATATCCTTATTTTTGATTTTCAAATGAATTCAAATCATGAATCATGACCACCTAAAGCTTAACCTTTTCAAAACTAATTAAGACACTCACCTGGGTCTTAAGGGCTTAGTAGTGACTTAGGCTAAATCAAGATTCATTTAAATTCGGATTAGAAAAGTAAATATCATTGAAAATAAGAACATCTTTCAAACACTACAAGTTCAATTAGGACTAAAATTTTGTTAAGTGTTCCAATAACACTAACTTGCCTCTTTAAGGTTCTTCACCCACATAATATTCAAAATAAAACTACAGATGATAATTACTCTATTTTTAGGGATAATCGAGACCTTAATGTTCATTGAGCATTAGGGTGTTTTACAGGATGAATTATTAAGCAACATAATAAGTTTAAAAGAACTCGGGATTTTCCACCAGGCAGTGAGAGAGTAGCACGGGTCTGCTTCTTTCTTTAGATCTGTTGGATACCTCGGAGATGTACTAAACTTAATATATTTTGCTTGATAACATCATCCTTAATTAAACTCCTTGGGACCCACCAAGATATGACCTAGGGTTAGATAGGTCGTCAAAATTTTACTTCCCTGTTTCTTCTAAACTGCCTTAACATGCCTTTTGAGTTTCAGGTTGTGGAACGACAAGACTCGCCAGGTACGTTTTTACAGTTTTTTTTAGTGTTGTCTTTCTTGTACATACATACTGTGCTTTTATACCTGCAAATTTGCATGCTAAACAATAACGCCACCCTGCATGAAAACTAAAACTATTAGGATAGCCACAAAACCAAAACCAAAACTAAACTAAAATCAACTAAGATAAAGTTCACCTCTACAACATTTAAAATATAAAATAACTCAAAATTTAATCATAAACATCACACAAAACTACAGCTTCAACTAAATCAAGACGTCTCTATCCGATGATCGGGACTTCCTTGGAGGAGGTAACCTAGGGTTACTAACGAGGCTTCCCACGGTCCAAATGAAATTATGGAACTCATTAAGTTGAGTTTAGTAAGATCATTTAGACTAAGTGAATTCAATAGAAAATAGTGGTGCCGGAATGAGGGAACTGTAGGATCCTAACCGGTGTCGCTCTATCCAACTTTAACATGCCCCCATAAAATTTAAAGAACTTCAATCATAGGGCCACCTGATTTGACATCATAACTTAACACACTATAAAACTTGTAGCGCTAAGGAGCTTGGAGCTAGCATGGTGGGCAGCACGACCATCTTCAACAGCAAAACATGTCTTTCCCAGCTAAATCAATCTTCCTTTCTTAGATATAAACAACAAAGCCATAAGACTTTGAGGTTTCTTGCTTATGCAACATAAATCCTCATCTTATCTTTAGGTCTTTGTATAGCCCTGCTATACAATATAAGCTCTAACTCGTCTTAGGATTCTGAGATTGTTATCCATCTCGACCTAATCCCTCACATCTTTCAGGCTATTTGTGTGAAAGTTTCACACGAATGTAAGCCCTCACTAATAAAATTGGCAGGATGAAACACATAAATATTTCTCCTCAAAAAATCGGAGCCTAACATTAAGATAGCTTGGAAAGTCACCGAGGTTCACCTCTAGATCCATGACCTTTCTAGCATTAGGATAGCTTGGGAAGTCATCGAGGTTCTCCTCTGGATCCATGACATCCCCTAGTTCCTCCTCCTTTGGACTCTACAACAAAATGTTCCAAATTTGAACCAATCCCCTTTCACACCTCTTTGTCCGATCTCATTGAAAAGTCTCCTTTGGATTCTACAATAAAATGTTCCAAATTTGAACCAATCCCCTTGCACACCTCCATGTCCGATTTCTTTGGATTCTACAACGTAATGTTCCAAATTTGAACCAATCACCTTTCACACCTCTATGTCTGATTTCGGATTCTACAATAAAATGTTCCAAATTTGAACCAATCCCCTTTCACACCTCTACATCCAATTTTGTTGAAGAGTTGGAAGTCACCAAGGTTCTCCTCTAGATCTATGACATCCCCTAGTTCTTCCTCCTTTGGACTCTAATGTTCCAAATTTAACCAATCCCCTTTCACACCTCTACGTCCGATCTCATTGAAAAGTCCTACCCTTTGAAACTCATTCCATCAAGGATTCTAGTGATTCTATTGGGGCTCCTAATGAGGATATTCAAGAAATTCACTTACAATGCGGTACGCTCCTTCCATCAAGGATGGTCAAACCCACCTCACTTGAGCGGGGTAAGGAAATCATTATCCAAGAGGTAGATGACCCTCATGAAGCTCTTGGTCAGGGCAATGAAGCTAAAAATTCCATGACTAAAGTTGATTAAAATGTGCTAGCATATCTAAGAAGGTTGTTGGCATTGTCAAGTATCTATGACGACCTGCTTCTCTCCTCTAAGTTGACGGAGACTCTGGTGAAGGCCGTTTTGGTGCTTGAGGTCTTCCAAGCCTACTATACTAAGGGGAGGATGAAGGAAGAAGATACTCTATAAAACATATTTGTTGTCACATTTTCTAAGGATGACTTACTATTGGGCACTATGGACCACAATCATCCCTTGAACGTGAGAGCTATGCTTTACAGGACACCCCTAAACCATAAATTAATTGATCCCAACACAACTGATAGTATCATTAAAATGCGTACTCTTGAGTTTCTTTCATTACGAAAGTGATAGTTATGCTCTGACAGGATCATGTTGAATGGCTTCAACAAGAAGGGACAAAAGACCCTAGAGTCTGTAACCCTTCCTCTCAAATTCAGAGAGTTCAAAAGTGAAGCCAAGTTGTCATAAACGAATAGACATCCTTTAGAGCTTTGCTCAAATGACCTTGGATTCATGAATACGGGATTGTACCTTTGACCCTTTATTAATATACAAAATACATGCTTGAAGGAGAACTATTTTCTATTTCTAGTGATATCCAACCCTTCTCCATAAATGAATTTTGTATATATGACGATGCTGAGTATTATGTTCCTCATGATTAGGCATCTTCACCCTCTTCTAACACCATGAAACGTCCATGAGCCCCTCCCCTTTCTATTCCTTGCTTGATCAGAGGCAATAAGGTAGTAAAATAAGAGAAAAGGCTACACACCTCCTTTATAAGGGAGCCAACTAGGAGGCTCCCTGACACCCCGGATAACTCTAATGAAGAAATTCCATGGTCATCACCAGCAATCATGGTCCCTCATCTATCAAAGTTGAAGTTGGCAGATTAAGCATTAACTATCAATCTGGTACCGTGGAGCCATTACAAAGATATGATAGCTGTGCATGTCTCTACAGTCGATGATTTGAAAACCTTTTATGTATCTCCTAGACCCAAGTCTATGGAGAAGGGAATTTTATTCAATAAAGTTGATTCACATGTGGCTAACTCTGATATAATGCGCTTATGTGATAATGATAAAAAAAGTAGAGGATAACCCTCATTCATACTATTCTTCACCTATCATTTTTAAACAGCTTGATGATGGGGTATTACATAAGATTTGGTGAGTTCTCCAAGCCAAATTGTGTAGGGTTTTGTAGCAGAATAAACCCCAGGAGACGGATCCAGTTTATGATATGTCAAAAGGAGGGGTGATACTAAAATCCTCAGAGATTGAGTAAGGTGATTTCTTCATCTCGTTTTTACGAGGGCTCTAACTCCTTTGATGAGGAACTCAAAGTAAGAGATACCCCTCCCGAGCTAAAGGACAGCGTCTCTTCAACTCTTGACAAATTAGTTGAAGTCAACTTAGGAACATTTAATGACCCTCATCCTACTTACATTAGTAAACTCCTATCTACAACTATGGTTGCTAAGTTCATCAAGATTTTTAAAGAGTTTTGGAACTACCTTCCTTGGAGTTACTTTGAAATGGCTAGTTTATCTTTATAGGTAGTTGTCCATAAACTTTCTATTGACTTAAGTGCTACTCCTGTTAAAAAAACACCATGTAGGATGCGACCCAATATTAAACCAAAGGTTATTGAAGAAACCAAAAAGCACATCAAGGTTGGCTTCATTAGAGAAGTTTATTACACTATATGGATCAAAAATATTGTACCCATTCAAAATAAGAACAAAGAAATACAAGTTTGCATTGATTTTTGAGACCTAAATAAGGCCTACCTGAATGATGACTTTTCTTTACCCATACATGAATTATTGGTAGACATCGCCTCTTTGTATGCAATGTTATCCTTTATGTATGGCTTGTCTGGATATAACCAAATATGGATGGCCTTAGAGGAAGAACAACATTTGACATTTTGCATGCCCATAGGCATCTTTTTCTATAGAGCTATAACCATTGATCTCAAAAATACTGGGGCAACCTGTCAATGTGCCATGACTAATATCTTTGATGACTTGCTACACCACGGAGTCAAATGTTATATCAATGATGTACTTGACAAAAGTCATTGTGAAAAGGACCATCTTACAGATTTAAGGATTGTCTTCAAACGCCATAGAAAGTATGATATGGAGATGAAACAGTTGAAGTGCACCTTCGATGTCTCTTCCAGGAAGTCTCTATGCTTCATAGTCCGGTATAAGGGTATAAGGGTTGACCCTAGCAAAATAAAATCCATCTTAGAGATGGAGCCTCCTAGAAGATTAATGCAATTGTGCTCCTTACAGGGGAAGCTTGCATTTATTTGGAGATTTATTTCAAATATCTCCGGGTGTTGTTATCCTTTCTCTATTTTAGCCAAGAAGGATGCTCATTTTCACTTAGATAAAGCATGTCAAGATTCTTTTGATGACATTAAGCGTTACTTACTCAATCCACTAGTTTTGTTTCCTTCTGTCCAAGGAAAGCCCCTTTGTAAATTACATTGTCACTTTTGACAAGTTAGTGGAAGCTTTGTTGGCCCAAGTCAATATAGCCAGGAAAGAGGGTGCCCTGTAATATCTCAGTCAGCACCTCATCTCGGTCTAACTAAAGTATCTGCCGATCGAGAAACACTAGTTGATGTTGATATTTATAATCTAGAAGCTGAGAAACTCCATGCTCTTGCACCATATCAATTTGATCTCAAGGGTAAACCCATTGTATTACCTCATGACTTGCCCACTATGGTTGGGTGATTATTGAGATGGGCCATGCTTTTATAATAGTTTGGCATATCATATGTCCCTAATGGAGCCATCAAAGGACAAGCTTTTGCTAAATTTCTAACGAAACATCCAGTCTCAATTGACTCACCACTAAATAATGACATTCCTAACGAGCATATGTTAGTCATCAATTCCTCTGTGTGGGAGATGTACTTCAATGGAGCATCTTCCTTAAACAAAGACCTATTGGGATCCCTCCTAAGGTTGAAGGTCGGCATCGGTCTTATTTTCATTTCCCCTAAGTAGAGTATTATTTGTTATAAATGAAGACCTATTCATATAACTTGACATAGCCACACACTAATACAAAGGTAGAATGCAAAGCCTTTCTTCTTCGATTGGAATTAACAGTCTAAATGAACTTAAGAAGATCAAGGCCTATGGGAGTCTCAGGTCATTATTTTCCAAGTGTTGGAAATCTCCAAAATTCTCAAACCAGGTCTCTTAGCCTATCATACGAGAGTTAAAAAATTATTTGAGGACATCCCCGTTGTCACTTTAGTTTAGATCTCCTATTCTATGAATGGCAAGGGTGACACTCTTACTAAGCTTGCCAAGGAACTGTCGAGTCTTATTGGTGACTGATCCCGATATTCTTTTTTATATGCATAATTTTAAGAAGTTGACACCACTACTTGAAGATTTTAATCCTCGGCAATGACACCAAAAACTTGATCCCATGCAAAGTAAAATTTTAATTATATTTCTAAGAATTCTACGCAAGTATGTGTATCATTATCAAGTAATATAGGGCTTTCTGATTAAGGTCCTATCATCGATCCCACAAAGATCGAGGTTAATCACGGCGACTTTCAAGAGAAATTCTAGTTTAGAATAACACGCACTAGCATGGAAGGTTGATAAAAGTTTGGTTTTGATTTTGCCTACAATTATCCCTACAAAACTCTTCTACTTCTAAACTAAAATACTTATAGAAAATCAGAAAGTGGGTTTTAAATATTAAAAGTACTCTTCCTCATGCAATGAAAGTAGTGACATGTGTAAAAGTAAAACAAGCAGTGAGAGAGATTGTGGAAAATAGGAGCAATTATATTCTTTAACCTAACTAGAGATGTTATAAATAACATTGGTTAACCTAAAGTTTGAATAGTTTTAAAGACGGGCTAGGCAGGGAAGATACTAGCTCTCACTATAGAGTTCTCTCTTATCCCTCCATTTGGGGGCTAACATCTCGCATCAAAACCTAAAATAATAGACCAAATTAGGGGCTTTAGCTTGTCACTCTAAAGTCCTCTGATTCTACACCCATTAAAGATTATTTCCCTATTTATTTGTACTCAAATATACGAACTACATTCTTATCCACATAATCTCATGTGATTCTACAACAGTTGATTAAGACAACACCATCCAGGATCTTACATGTTCTCACAACAGATTTTAACATGCAAGTTGATCAAGTTTATATATAAATGAATAAAAAAGTAAAATCATCACAATATATTCTCACAATACACAATTCTATATCCTACACATGTAAACTAATTCATTAAAAGAGGGAAGAGTAAAAAAACTACTCACTACACATAGAGAAAAAATAAGAACTTTTCATTGAACAAGACTTTGAAAAGATGCACACAAAGTACTAAATTCAAATTAAATTATAATTAAAATACTTATCTCTGATGTAAATCAAACTCTCCTTGTATAGCAAAAGCAATCTCCATACAATCCTCCCCAAGAAAAAAGTGAAAAAAATAAGAAATTCTACCACTCTCCCTTTCTCTCTCACCTTCTCGCCCCACTTGGGGCTCACACCCAAGCCTTATTCCTCTTCTTCAAGTCTTCTTCTCCTCTTTATAATTAATTCCAACGTTCAAGAGATATTTTAAAAACATTTCCAAGCATTTTTTTTATAATTTTCCAAGAGATGCTTAAGTGTCTCTTCAAAACTGTCCATATTCATTGAATCATCCAAATGGTGCCTGAATTGCCGCTTCAAAACTCCATATAACAGCCCAAAATTCTTCTAGAAAGTCTATTTTCTCATTTCCAACAAATTCCCCAAGAGATACACGAAGCAACGCTTCACAAAACATCCAAATCCGACATATATTGAAGAAGTTATGTTAAAAACCATCTCTGGCACCTAAGCACCGATTCTGGGGAGCTTAGGCACCCTCCTCTCTGTCTAGTGGCATCTAAGCGCCATATTTGGTACTTAAGCATTAGGCAAAGGTACTTAAGTGTCCATTTTAAGTCCCCTTGGTTCCAGCGTGTCCCGATTCGACTCGATTTGCTCCGGTTTACCTGTTTTGGTTCGTTTTTGTTCCTTTTGCTCCAATCACTCAATATTCTTCAATTTGATGTAACTACAACAAAAAAAAACAAGAAAAAATTCCTTTAAAGTGAAATATCATCATAAAATATAGCATGAAAATATTACATTTTTAGGCGTATTAAAATCCCCCAAACTAAAATATTACTTGTCCTCAAGTAATACAACTTTTTTAAAATAATTTATGTAGATTAGAGTTAATGGGTCATCCTTTAGAATTACTAAAATTAGTTCTAAAAATGTGATAGTTCAAATTAAAAGAACTTCTAGTTAATCATACAAGCCCAGGGTCTAAAATATTTATCATCAAACTTGAAAATTTGTTTTCTTATCTAATTCAAAAATATATGCAGATTTTTCAAACTTTGGATCCTATGAACTTTACTTTCTAGACTTAAAAACTCTCTTAAAAATTAATTTTAATAATATAAGTATAAAAATCAAGCTTAGGATTGTTTTAAGTTCATTACTCTAGAAAGACTAAAGTGAAACCAATTTTTGATTAGGACATCTCCTCAAGCTTCTCCTCACTTTATTCTTCTTCTTTTTTTTTTTTTGCATTTTCTATT
This sequence comes from Phalaenopsis hybrid cultivar, assembly GCA_002079205.1. NCBI lineage: Eukaryota > Viridiplantae > Streptophyta > Magnoliopsida > Asparagales > Orchidaceae > Phalaenopsis > Phalaenopsis hybrid cultivar. Next base: position 88,769 of record JXCR01128563.1, on the reverse strand, counting down.
TCTTTTTTATGATCTTTTTGATCCATTATTTTTTTCTCTTTTTTTTTATATGAGTATTACTATATCTGGAGAAGTCCTTAAATAATTTTAAATTCCACTATCCTCTTCTAAAGTTAAAACTTATTACTTTCCTTTACTTAAAAAGATGTATATATTTTTTAAAATACTTTCTAAGAGAGCCTTACATGTTCGAAAATAAAAATTCTAAGAATCCTTAATTTTTCAAAAAAAAATAAAAATTTTCCCACTAAATATAGTTATTCATTTACCCAAGATCTCTAATAAATATCCTTAACTCTAGGTTCTCCCTTTTCACTAAAAATATCAACTAAGTTTTTCTACTCCATTTCTATACTTAAAAATCTAACATCCTTTAGAAATAAAATACAAATTTATTTGTAGTACTTTTGGAAACAAGTAAGGTTTAAATTTGAAACATTTTTCTTCCCCCCCGCCCAAACTTAAGTTCAAACATGTGTAACAACGAAGTACAAAAATATGCGGTGGGAAAAGATGACTTTTACGATTTACTATACATCCTAAAAAAATATTACCAAATAACACATGGTAGAATATTACAGTAGAAAGTAAATCTAGCCTAAACATGCTTGACATAACATTGTAAAGGAATTTTGAATAGTAGAACAAGTACAAAGTGAAGATTAAATAGGAGCACATTTTAAACTTTATAAAAGAATTGCTAGATGCTAACAAGTTTAAAATATTAAGATAAGTTTGGTCATCTCCATTGACTCATTCAACTTGACTCACAAACATATACATACAAAATCTAATACATAGAATCACAAATGCATAAGCAAACAACAACTACTGATGTTAATCCAATCACCCTTCTACTCACATTTCCCTTCCTTACCATCAATTTCTAACGGACAAAACTACACTAATTATGTGAGTGTATTATAAAACTTTCTATGATTATCATCCATGGACTAGAATTCCCTCATGTGTTACCAATTTTAGGGTTACTCTAAGTCTAAGGTATACACAATTTGATATATAAAAATAGTGCAGTTCATCCAGATGTTGTTCACTAAGTAAGTTCATGACCTTACTCATTGAAAACAAAGTAAAATAAAGGAAGTAATAGAGTTGACATAGAGTGGTCTAAGTCCAACCTCTACATGCTTCAAGTTAATTCTTAGCTCTGGTTAAGAACTATGACATAACAGACTCGTCAACCTGCTCCTACCAAAAATCATATACAAATCTAGACATGACGAAGGAATTACCTCACAACATTAATCCAATCCACTCTTACACATCAAACATGGATCAAAGTCCAACATCTCCTTATTATCCAATCTGACATAAAAAAAATCACACTAAATAGATAACAAAGATAACCATGGGTTAACTCCCATGAAGCACTTGGTATAACAACGATGACTCGATGTATCCAATATTTACACTGGTTGCCCCAACATCCGAATCTCATTCATTTTGTCTGTATACCACGAAACATGCCATTCAGTGATTTTTAATAACTCTTTCTTAGGAGATATTTTACTGATTTCATCATTTAGTTTAGGTTCTTCTTGTGGTTGAGTCAATTTTGAAGATATACAGACTGGTGGTGTAGATGAATTCCTTAAATAAGTAGGCTTTAAAATTATATGGGTACATTCAACTTAAGTTCGTGAATTTCTTTACAGATGGAATTAAAAGTTTACTATTTTCGGTAACGTCCATCATTTCACACCTCTCCTGAACATACTTACAATTTTATTTAAATAATGTTTTCAACTCATCATGAAAGTCCATTTCAATCGCATCTATTAATTGACTCTCAAAACTTTCTTGGAAATGGTATTTACTTAAATAATCAATTTCATCCACCCAAAAACAATCATCATATTTTCTCTCAGCTGGATATTTCATAGTCTATAACACATCAAAAGTGGCTTCATGGTCATTAATATTCATAGTCTACTTCCTTTTTGCGCTTCTCTCATAGCTTGTCAAGTAATAAGAAAAGGTCTCCCCAAAATAATTAGATTGTATTTATCTTCCTCAATATCTTATACAATAAAGTCCATAGGAAAGATAAATTTACAAACCTTAATATGCATGTCTTCTATAATCCCTTTTGGCTAAATGATAGATCGATCAGCTAACTAAAGGGTTACAATAATGGGAGAAATATCGGCTAATCCTAACATTCTAAATATTGATAGAGGCATCACATTAATGCTTGATCTTAAATCGCATAAAGCTTTTACACATAATCTTTCTCCAATTGCATAAGAAACTGTTAAGCTACAGGGATCATTAAGTTTCTGGGAAGCTTTTTCTGAAGTATAGTGCTGCACTCCTCACTTAGTGCAACTGTCTCGTAATCTCCAAACTTCCTTTTCTTGTTTAATATCTCCTTCATAAACTTTGCATAACTTGGCATTTTTTCCAAAGCTTCAGCGAAAGGATTATTTAATGTTAACTCTTAAGTACTTCCATGAACTTTGAAAATTGTTTATCTAACTCATACTTTCTAGGTTTTTGAGGAAATGGAGGTGGTGGTCTTTCTAATTTGATTTTAGTTGAAGATATTAATTTTTTCATATCCTTAGAAACATGTTCTTTAGGTCATTTAGTTTCCTTTGTTTCTCTCACAACTTCTTTCTCTTTTCTAACCACACCCTCTATCTCTCTTCCACTTCTTAATTGGACAACGTCTATTTGTTCATCATTTTTCTAGGGTTGATCTTAGTTTTGCTAGGATATGTTCCTTGGGGTCTATTGCTAAGTGAATTAGCAATTTGTTTAAGTTAATTCTCTATGTTTCTAATCGCAACATTTTGACCTGGCAATTGGTTTCTCATTTGCAATACCACTTCTACAGACATCTTCTTATCCTTAAATTGTTGATCATTGTTAGAGTTTGGTGGAAATGAAGGTATATAGTTTGTGTTCTCCTGATTATTCCAACTTCCATTAGGATTTGCATGATTATTTTCCCATTGTTGGTTTCCCCCTCAAATAGTATCATACTAGTTAAAATTATGATGGTTCTTCCAACCTGAGTTGTAAAAGTTAGAATACGGGGTTTTTATGGTATTTAATGTCTCTTATGATAACTTACAATCAGTCATATGCCCTGATGAACTTTCCTCTTTTACTGAAGTGAATTGAGGCTGGTTCATTCCAAATTGGTCCAACTTCCTTGATATTGTAACAACCTGAGATGCAAGAATTACAAACGCATCTATATCATGAACATTGGCTACCTTTTTAGGATTTTCCCTTTAGAGGGGCATTGAACATTGTATTCATTTCTTCAATTAATGCATATGCTTCATCAAATGGTTTCAACATTAATGATCCATTAGCAGCAGTGTCAATTATAGACCTAAGGGGTCCTACTAACCCACTGTAAAAAATTTGAATGATTAAACAATTAGGCAGAGCATAGTGTGGACACTTACTTAGGAGTTCCTTAAATCTTTCCTATGTTTTTTATATTGATTCCCCTTTATACTGAAAAAATGAGATAATATCATTTCTAAGTTTAGTTATCCTTGAAGGTGGAAAATACTTAGCTAGGAATTTCTGAGTTAACTCCTCCCAATTTTTAATAGAGCTAGGTACTAATGAGTACAACCACATTTTAGCCTTATCCCTTAGTAAGAAATGAAAAAGCCTTAGTCTAACAGCATCTTTTGGCATGTCATTATAATGAAATGTAGCACAAAGTTCTAGAAAATTTGATAAGTGTGGATTCTCCAAAGGAGTTCCCTCAAACTGGTTATTCTGCACTAGTTGGATAATTGTTGGATTTAGTTCAAATGAGTCAGCTTCTACAACAGGAGTTTGTATACTTGACAGAATTTTATCTGTCGTAGGATTTACATAATCCCTCAATGATTTATGATGATTTTCTAAGTTATATTTTGAGTGTTTTCCATTTCCATTTCTAGTTTTTCATGTCCTTCATATTTCTTGATTTTTTTGCTTTTATCTAACTTGGGATCATAAGGCACAAGTCTTGGAGATCCTTTATTTTGCATACACAATACAACAAAAAACACATTAACAATTAAATAAAGCAAATAAACAACATATTCAACATAATAAAACATTTTTACAAACACCTTATTTTTCACACGAACAGATTTTTCATAACACTTTTTCATACAAACAAAACACTATTTATACAAAAGCTATTTTTACGAAACTAAAATTTTCCAAGTCTAAGCTTAATTACATCAACTAAATTTCTCCTAAAATTCAAGATCAACCATTGCGATCCAAGACAACGACACCAAAAACTTGATCCCGAAATTCTTTTTTATATGTAGAATTTAAGAAGTTGACACCACTACTTGAAGATTTTGATCTCCAACAATGACACAGAAAACTTGATCCCAAGCAAAGTAAGATTTAAATTATATTTCTTGGGATTCTATGCAAGTATACGTATCGTTATCAAGTAATATAGGGCTTTCTGATTAAGCCCCGAATATCTATCCCACGAAGATTGGGGTTAATCACGGTAACTTTCAAGAGAAATTCTAGTTTAGAATAATATATCATAGCTTTGAAAGTTGCTAAAAGTTTGGTTTTGATTTTATCCTACAATTATCGCTACAATACCCTTCTACTTCTAAACTAAAATACTTAGTGAAAATCAGAAAGTGGAGTTTTTAATATATTAAAAGTACTCTTCCTCATGCAATGAAAATAGTGACATGTGTAAAAGTAAAAAAGTAGTGAGAGAGATTGTGACAAATAGGAGCAATTATATTCTTTACCCTTACTAGAGAAGTTATTAAGAACATTGGTTAATCTAAAGTTTGAATAGTTTAAAAGACGGGCTAGGCAGAGAAGATACTAGCTCTCACTCTAGAGTTCCCTCTTATCCCACCACCTAGAGGCTAACTTCTCACATCAAAACTTAAAACAATAGACCAAATTAGGGCCTTTATCCTATCACTCTAAAGTCCTCTAATTCTACAACCATCAAATATTATTTTTCTTTTTATTTGCACTCAAATATATGGACTACATTCTCATCCACAGAATCTCATGTGATTCTACTACAGTTGATTGAGACAACACCATCCCGAATGTTACATGTTCTCACAACAGATTTTAACATGCAAGTTTATTAAGTTTAAATTTAAATGAAGAAAAAAGTAAAATCATCACAATATATTCTCACTCTACACAATTCTATATCCTACACATGCATACTAATTCATTAAAAGAAGGAAGAGTAAAAAACTACTCACTACACATGGAGAAACAACAAGAACTTTTCATTGAACAAGACTTTGCAAAGATACACACAAAGTACTAAATCTAAATCAAAATACAATGAAAATACTTATCTCTAATGTAAATCAAACTCTCCTTGTATAGAAAAAACAATCTCCTTACAATCCTCTCCAAGAATAAAGTGAAAATAAAAGAAGAAATTCTAACGCTCTCTCTTTCTCTCTCACCTTGTCGCCCCACTTGGGCCTCACACCCAAGGCTTATTCCTCTTCTCCAAGTCTTATTCTCCTCTTTCTAATTAATTCCAAAGTCCTAGATATATTTTAAAAATATTTCCAAGCATTTGTTTATAATTTTTCAAAAGATGCTTAAGTGTCTCTACAAAACTGTCCATATTCATTGAATCTTCTAAATGGTGCCTAATGTGCCTCTTCAAAACTTTATATAACCACACAAAATTCTTCTAGAAAGTCCATTTTCTCATTTCCAATGAATTCCCTAAGAGACGCATGAAGCAACGCTTCAAAAATCATCCAAATCTGACGTATATTGAAGAAGTTATGCTAAAATCCGTCTCCACGCCTAAGCACCGATTCTAGGGCACTTAGGCGCCGTCCTCTCTATCTGGTGGTGCCTAAGTGCCATTTTTGGTGCTTAAGCACTAGGCACAGAAACTTTAGTGTTTGGTTTAGGTCCCTTTGGCTCTGGTGTGCCCCGATTTGACCTAATTTTCTCTGATTTACTCCATTTTTGTCCATTTTTGTTCCTTTTGCTCCAATCACTCCAAATTCTTCAATTTGATGTACCTACAACCAAAAACACAAGAAAACATACCTTTAAAGTGCAATCTCATCATAAAATATAACATAAAAAATAGTACATTTTTAGGTGTATCAGTGACCCCGTGACAGTTGTGATCTAAGATGAAGGTATAGTCCTCTCTACTTCTCATAAGCCATGTGATGATTGACACCAAGCCATCACATCATCTTTTATGAGTGGTGTAATCCTTGATGACTGTTCAGATAGACACCAAGCCATCACTTTCTCTCGCCACTCAGATAGAAAGAAAAGCATCATCCTTTTCTATCCTAAATGGTAGCCTTTACCGACGCTTTTATGACCAAATGCGACTATGATGTGTTGAGAAGGATGAGAATCAGAAAATCTTGGTTGAATATCATGACAGTCTTTGAGGGTCCCATTAATCGGGCAGCAAGATGAAAGCCAAGATTAAAAGGCTTGGGTATTGCTTGACCTCGATGACCCTTGATAAGATATATTATGCCAAGTGGTGGCATCATAGCAAGGTTTTTAGCCCAATACTTCCCCAGCCTCTGAATGCACAGCATCCCATGGTTGCATCTTGGCCCTTTGAGGCCTGAGGAAATTATATTATAGGATCTTTAGACCCTCCGTCTACTAAATGACATCATTTCATACTTATAGCTGCTGACTACTTTTCTAAGTGGGTAGAAGCAACCCACCTTAGGGAGGTCAAGGCTAAAAACTTGTTGCAATTTCTAAAGAAAAATATCATGTTCCATTTTTACGTGTTGTGTCGCATCATTTATGAAAACAAGCTGGTTTTCAAAAACACCAAAATCAATTGATTCACTCATCAACATAATATCGATTGGCGATATTCAATGATATACTAGCCATGAGCCATCAGACTAGCTGAGGCTTTCAACAAGACCTTAGTAATTCTTAAGAAGAAAATAGTTCATTCTAATAAGAAGTAATGGCATGAGAAGCTCACTGAGGTGTTGTGGGCGTATCATACAACATATCATGCCCCCACCAGTTTTATCCCATTTTCTTTGAAGGTTTGGTTTGAAGCAGTCCTTCTCTTGAGATTCTCGATGCTTCAGACCAAAACTTCAAAGAATAGGGGATAAAACTGGTGAAGCTTGACAATCTCAAGGGGCTTAGGCTAGAAGACCAAGAAAACCTTGAGGTATACCAGGTCTGCATGACCCGAGCTTATGAAAAATTAGTGAGGCCAAGAACCTTCACGGATGAAGACTTGGTGCTGGTTTTTTGCCACCTAATTATGACTTGTTGTTGAAGGCATGAAAAGTTCAAACCAACTTTGGAAGGACCTTTCATGATTGATAAAATCAATAAAAGAGGAGCATATAGATGATTAATGCAGACGCATGTCATCCCATGCCCCTTATCAACGGGCGATACTTGAAGAGATATTCTGCTTAGCCTTTTTTGTATGTACTCATTGTACACTTTATGAGGAGGCTATTTCTAAGGTTATGTACTTTGTAATAAATTTTTTGAGAAATAAAATGTGCAGTTTCTATTGTTTCTCTATTATGTGAGCAACTTATGGTGATTACTTTCTATCTATCCGTAGTTTATTCAAAGCTCACAGCAGTCTTACGTAAGAGAAACCTTGTTTTTCATCTAATTTTTTTGCTGGCTTGCATTTCGTGCAAAGAGAAAGTCCTATAGGCGGCTTTTATTTTTTGCGGTCGCTAATCTCTAAAAAAGAATCCTATCCTTTCTCTTTCCTTGTCTTTCATTGATCCGCTCTACATAAGGTCCAAGACTACTACTCCCGCTCATCTTGAGTATGGTTGATATACATGTCCCATTCATCGTTATGAATGTGGAATACATGTTTGTCTTGCTCACTTTGAATGAATGTAGTCAAGATCCCTCTATAGATGTTGTTTAGCTTAAAGGCTAGACAGTTTCATGGGTAGAGTATCATCATAATCTAACCCCTCACCTTTACATCTCCAAAGTGTGAGCGTTTCTTATTGCTTCGTCAGGAGAAGTCATATTGCATAGGAAATAACATTCAGCTTACTTAATTAATGTGTGCCTAAGTGGAATACCTTCATATCTACATTAAAAACAAATCCCTAATTGGGTAACCTCATCACGTGCTTTGATAAAAGCCTCTTCTAAAAGTTGGGCTACTTTACACTTTCCCACACAAGAGCAACTCTACTAGCTTTTGAGGAATCATTGATGGGGGGTTACCTCACAAAGGCTAACAGAAGCATTTCTGAGATGAACCATTATGTTCATCCAATTATTGGGTTTGATTAGTTCATAGTACGATTCTGACAGAAATTACCCTGTCGATTTTGAAGAATCCTTAGTGAGAGCCTCACTTAACATGTTCTTGGCCAGTATATCCCATGTGGGTTGGAACACTCAATCCACCTAATTTTAGTAATCCAGTTCTTCTCTTATAGGCATGTAGTTTTAGTTAGAGCACTTACTCACATAGCTGACACGTATCTCATTGGAATCCTCAATGCCCGATCAGATTGTATGCTCTCCTCGAGGAGGACTACTTTGCTTTCTTTGGAGGAAATCCCTAGCGGGGTTTGCTTTTCTGTGGTTATGAAAAGTACCCCATGGTTGAACATTGCGTTGACTATGCATTATGCTTTGCTAGTCCGCACACATATATGAGGGTGTTTTCATTCCCACAAAAAAATCTCTAGTAAATTACAAGAAAGGCCTACCAAAGGTTGGACTATTAGTATTCGCTAACATGATATTCTTGACTTGTTTTAATTGCATTTGATCCATGGACCACCAAAAAAAGTCTCTTCGGCAGTGCTTACCTGGAAGTACTCTAGTGGTTAGAACATCTTAATCCCCTAACCCTATTGATATTTTTTATTAGCTTTGGTTGGTTCTGCCCACCCCATCGAATGACATGCTGCGTCAATCGCTTAACTGACGCATGTCTACATCGAGACCTCTGACACTTCCCCAGCAAGAATTAGATAGCTAATGGGGAAATCCCTAGTGAGCATCTTCTCATTAGTGTTCTTCAAGCACGTTGGTGGTTAGACTGCACTAGGTCAGATAAGAAAATTTATATATTCAACTCCCTTGGTTTGTTCTATCCACCACATCGAGCAACACGTCACATCAGTTCTATAGCCAATCCATGTTTTATCGGAGCCCACTTGTTAAGTTGATAACAAGATACCTTTATAGTTTAGAAAGCTAGCTTTCCTTAAATAATAGACCTCTCTATTCGTCTATAAGGAACCCCTAGTGTAATCATTGCACTAGAATGTGTGAAAGCATTACGAGGTTGAATTGTCTCATGCACCCAACCATCTTCAATATCTTTAAAGTATTTTGTCTGACTTGGCCAACTTTAGTCATCATCTCAAAGCACACGTCACACTAATTCGAGCACTTCATAGCCTCTATTAGTATGTACGTAAGATGGGTATCTTTACGCCCACAAAAAAAAAGTTCCAGCATGGGTTACATAGATATTCCTAAAGAGGGATCACCTAAAATCCCGAAGAAGGCTCACTTTGATAAATCATGAATAAGTTTTGAAGGACAAAAAACTTTAGACATCAAACACAAAGCAGTGGCAGAGGCTTGAAAGCATCCCCAACCAAAGTCTTCCCACGGGTACATTCGGAGATTGCCTTTTCAGTGATTCCCTTAACTTGGTTGATCATACTCACCATGTCAACTCACATGTTGCATTAATCCAAGTTTTATGCCAGTTTGATTAGCTCATGCTTAAGTTGGGCACATTTATGCCCGAAAAACTTTCTAGCAGGACTCACCTCACTAATGTCTGCAAGGTAATATGGGTTGGACTTGGTTGATTTTCATCCCCTTGTTAGGGGACACACCATATTGGTTAGAAAAATTCTACTAGTCATCGATCTATGTTTGATTGTGATACTCTGTCGGTCTCCTTTTTGGGAGAATATAATTTTTGTTTACTATATATATATATATATATATATATATATATA
>JXCR01128563.1:0-55946 GCA_002079205.1 Phalaenopsis hybrid cultivar | reverse complement strand
CATTTGATTCTCCATGCATATTGACACATCACCTTGGCTTGAAATTTTGACATATTGTAGCCTCTTTAAGGGCAAATATTCTCTGATTTTTCCAAAGTCAGAGAAGGTTCCTATATAGAGATCCATATTTTTAAAATTCTTCACATCATTTCCTTAAAATAATCATGGAAATTAGCATATTGGTTATTAAATCCCAAAAAAAATTTTATCATTTCCTTGAAATAATCATGGAAATTAGCATATTGATTATAAAATCCTAAGAAAATTTTGGAAGGTCTACCATAATCAGAGAAACATTTGAAAATAATTTCATGGGTCAAGTCATTTAAAACATCCTTGAATGTTTTAAATACAAAATCACTAAGATAATTAGTTTTTAAAAATATAAATATTTAAATGGCTTAATTTTTTATCTTCATTGTGATTTATGATCCAGAGAACTCATCATAAACGTTTCAAAATATTTTGAGTTCATTTAATAACATCATTGTGATTTATGATCCAGAGAACTCATCATAAAAGTTTCAAAATATTTTGAGTTCCTTTGATAACTTAAAGATTTTTAAAGATAAATACTACTCTTAACATTTAAATGATTTTTAAAAATCAAAATATAACTTAAAAAATTATGAAACTTAGTTTCTTTTTGAGTTCTANCCATGAATGAGGTAGGATAAAAATTTCAAAGTCATTTGAATTGAATTTGACAAATTATGAAGTGTTAGATCCATCGGGGCAAATGTGTAATTTTGGAAATTTAGCCTTAATTAACATTTAGGATTAAGTCAAGAAGGGAAAATGGGTAACCTCTGATCTTAATCAATTTATTTGATGCTTGAAACAAAAGGTGTTTAACTGGTAGAAACCAATCTAACTTTCTTAATTAAGATTAATAAATTTCTAAATTATTAAGATTTGAAAGTTTATTAAAATGAAATGATCCNATGTTCTAAATTGCTTCCTAATTACTTAGGAACAATTAGAATATTTTTCCTGATTTTCTAAATAAATATATTTAATTTCAAGGCTTAAAAATAATTTTTGAAAGGCTAAAAATGAGTTTTCACTAAAATAATTCCAATAAATCAAATAAAAATCACAAAAATATAAAATTTTCTCTTCTGAGTTCTTTGACCTTAGGGAGATTTTTCAAAAATATAAAACTTAATTTTCACCACCTAAAATATTTTATTTTTATTAAATATCCCAGAACTTAAAATAATTCTAATAAATCACGGAGAATTTTAAAAATCATGAAATTTGGTCCAAAAGCTTTTCTGGTCTAGGTATACCTCCAGTAGAAATTTCAAGGGATTATAATTTATCTTGGTCAAGTTAGGAATTTTCTTTGAAAAATCCTATTCTTGCATTAAAATAACTATATAAATTAAATTAATTTTTGAAAAATCACATTTTCCCCTCTGATGTCTCAATTGACCCATGAGTTAGGTAGGATAAAAATTTCAAAGTCATTTGAATTGAATTTGACAAATTATGAAGTGTTAGAGCCTTAGGGGCAAATGTGTAATTTTGGAAATTTTGCCTTATATAACATGTAGGCTTAATTCAACGAGGGAAAATGGGTAACCTCTAATCTTAATCACTTNAAAACTGAAGCCAAACATTAGGATAGCTTGGGAAGTCACCGGAGTTCTCCTCTGGATCCATGACATCCCCAAGCATTAGGATAGCTTGGGAAGTCATCGAGGTTCTCCTCTGGATCCATGACATCCCCTAGTTCCTCCTCCTTTGGACTCTACAACAAAATGTTCCAAATTTGAACCAATCCCCTTTCACACCTCTTTGTCCGATCTCATTGAAAAGTCTCCTTTGGATTCTACAATAAAATGTTCCAAATTTGAACCAATCCCCTTGCACACCTCCATGTCCGATTTCTTTGGATTCTACAACGTAATGTTCCAAATTTGAACCAATCACCTTTCACACCTCTATGTCTGATTTCGGATTCTACAATAAAATGTTCCAAATTTGAACCAATCCCCTTTCACACCTCTACATCCAATTTTGTTGAAGAGTTGGAAGTCACCAAGGTTCTCCTCTAGATCTATGACATCCCCTAGTTCTTCCTCCTTTGGACTCTAATGTTCCAAATTTGAACCAATCCCCTTTCACACCTCTACATCTGATTTCGTTGAAGAGTCCCACCATGTTCCAAATTTGAACCAATCCCCTTGCACACCTCTATGTCCGATTTCGTTGAAGAGTCCTGCCGTTCCAAATTTGAACCAATCCCCTTTCACACCTCTACATCCTCTACGTCCGATTTCGTTGAAGAGTCCTACCCTTTGAAATTCCTTGAAGATAATATTTCTCATTTTATCGAGAGTTTTCTTAGGTGACTTTGGTCATTTAAGATGTAATTAACTATAGGGGCTTACCCTGATTTCGTTGAAGAGTCCTACTCTTTGAAATTACTTGAAGATAATATTTCCTGATTTTTATCATTGAAAAGTCCTACCCTTTGAAACTCCTTGAAGATAATATTTCCTGATTTTTATCGAGAGCTAGAGTCCTACCCTTTGAAATTCCTTGAAGATAATATTTCCTGATTTTTATCGAGAGTCTTCTAAGTATTTCTTAATTTTTATCGAGAGTCTTCTTAGGTGTTCCAAATTTGAACCAATCCCCTTTCACACCTCTACGTCCGATTTCGTTGAAGAGTCCTATATAAAATGTTCCAAATTTGAACCAATCCCCTTTCACACCTCTACGTTCGATTTTGTTGAAGAGTCCTACTCTTTGAAACTCCTTGAAGATAATATTTCCTGATTTTTATCGAGAGTCTTCTTAGGTGACTTTAGATTGAACCAATCCCCTTTCACACCTCTACGTCCGATCTCATTGAAAAGTCCTACCCTTTGAAATTCTAACCAATCCCCTTTCACACCTCTACGTCCGATCTCATTGAAGAGTCCTACCCTTTGAAACTCTTGATCCATGACATCCCCTAGTTCTTCCTCCTTTGGATTCTACAATAAATTGTTCCAAATTTGAACTAATCCCCTTTCACACCTCTACGTCTGATTTCGTTGAAGAGTCCTACTCTTTGAAATTCCTTGGCTTTCACACCTCTACATCTGATCTCATTGAAAAGTCCTCCCCTTTGAAACTCCTTGAAGATAATATTCACACCTCTACGTCTGATTTCGTTAAAGAGTCCTACCCTTTGAAATTCCTTGAAGATAATCTTTCCACCTCTACGTCCGATTTTGTTGAAGAGTCTTACCCTTTGAAATTCCTTGAAGATAATATTTCTACTCTACGTCCGATTTCGTTGAAGAGTCCTACCCTTTGAAATTCCTTGAAGATAATATTTCTCATTTTATCGAGAGTTTTCTTAGGTGACTTTGGTCATTTAAGATGTAATTAACTATAGGGGCTTACCCTGATTTCGTTGAAGAGTCCTACTCTTTGAAATTACTTGAAGATAATATTTCCTGATTTTTATCATTGAAAAGTCCTACCCTTTGAAACTCCTTGAAGATAATATTTCCTGATTTTTATCGAGAGCTAGAGTCCTACCCTTTGAAATTCCTTGAAGATAATATTTCCTGATTTTTATCGAGAGTCTTCTAAGTTTTATTCTACAATAAAAATGTTCCAAATTTGAACTAGTCCCCTTTCACACATCTACGTCCGATTTCGTTGAAGAGTCCTACCCTTTGAAATTCTCTTTCACACCTCTACATCTGATCTCATTGAAAAGTCCTCCCCTTTGAAACTCCTTGAAGATAATATTCACACCTCTACGTCTGATTTCGTTAAAGAGTCCTACCCTTTGAAATTCCTTGAAGATAATCTTTCCACCTCTACGTCCGATTTTGTTGAAGAGTCTTACCCTTTGAAATTCCTTGAAGATAATATTTCTACTCTACGTCCGATTTCGTTGAAGAGTCCTACCCTTTGAAATTCCTTGAAGATAATATTTCTCATTTTATCGAGAGTCTAGAGTCCTACCCTTTGAAATTCCTTGAAGATAATATTTCCTGATTTTTATCGAGAGTCTTCTACTACCCTTTGAAATTCCTTGAAGATAATATTTCTTGATTTTTATTGAGAGTCTTCTTAGATAGTCCTACCCTTTGAAATTCCTTGAAGATAAATTTTCTTGATTTTTATCAAGAGTCTTCTTAGGTGACTATAAACCCTATTTAATCATTTATATTAAATAGGGGAACTTGTCGGCAAATACAAAGGTTTCACAGACCAAACTGACGTAATACTTTCCTTAGTTTATTTGATCGAGCACCATCTTCAATTTGTGTTTATCCTTCAGGATAGATACAGGATTTGAGGTACAGTGCTCTTTCATTTTAAACTACAAAAAATATGGGGTCGGTTTGATTTCATACTTCAACATCCTTCCAAAGCGGGCAACAGGATTTCGATTCCGGTGGCCGACAGCTTCTTACAGGCAACCCATCAAACAAACCATCCCCGAAATAACGCCGATAGGAACTCTCATTTTGGATTCTCCATGTCCTAATCTTAGCCAAACCCTAGCCAATAGCTAATGGTTTAGGGGACCATCCACATGAGTTTCTAATAAAGTGAGGGATCAAGCTAAGTATGTTTGGTTAAGGGTTTAAGTTGTGAGTGCAAGTGAGGGGTATCCAGTGTGTGTGTACAAGACTGACCAAGACCACATCACCCAGGGCTAACCCTAAGGCCAAACAATCCTATGGGGACTCTTCTTGAGCCACCCCATATTGGCTTCACCTACTGAGTGTTAGAGGTTAGAACCAACATGTGGAACTTCATGATGAGCAAAGAAAAGTTTTTTAAAATTTCTAATGGTGAGGGCTCGTTTACTAGTCTTCTAAGAATAGATAACAGGAAAGTCTTATGCCTAGATCCTAGGCTTCTATGGAAGAGACTAGAGCTCAACCACAAGTGAGGTAAACACCCATTGGGTCCTGGGGTTGATTGATACACCAAAAATATATACATTTTTTAGACCCATATTTTATACTTATTTTTTGTGATATTGCACTTTAATGGAAGATATTTTGATGTTTTCTTGCAGGTTGTTGATTTTTAGGGATAAAAGCAAAAATGAAGCAAAAACGATGAAATTTGGAGTCAAAATGACAATTTTTAGGAAATACTCAGTGTCGGCAGAACCAAGGTCTGCGCCGACAGCGCAGAACAAACGAAAGCAGAAGAATTTGTACTCAGCACCGACGGTACCAAAGGCATTTCAGACCCCGTTTCTAGAAGGTTTGAGGTATTTAGATGATTTCTAAAGAGTTTTTGGAGGCACTTCTTGGAGAACAGACCTTGGGCTTTATTTGGGGCCAGATTTCATCAAAAAACGTGCTCCTCTACTTTCATTTTTTGCTCCACAATGTTCCACCGCACAACATTTTCATAATCTATCTTCATTGCACCACCATATTGGAGTCAATTAACAATTTTGTATTCATAATTTAGATTTTTTTGTGGTGAGATTTGCTGTGAGACTTTCTGTAAGAGTGTTGGAGAAGGATAAAAGGGAGATAGTTCTTCTTTCTGCATTTCTAAGGAAAGGCTACAAAGGATTTGGTTTGAGAAATAGTTCCAGATAAATTTATTTTTTTTTAGTGTTGTATGAACTTGCTTTTGTATATAAAATTTTTTTCGCCATATCTTTCTCATGAAGTCTGAGTAGTTCCCTCTATCTTTGAGATATGGTGAAATGAAGAGGTAAAATGAATGTGCCATAATTAAAATATAAAATAAATTGTGATGATTTTTTAACTCCAAACTTAATTTACATTTCAATCTGGCCAATTGATTTGTTAAAATATGTTGTGAAACATATGATCTAGGAAATGTGGTATGAGTTATACAATGGAGTGATGGTCACATTTAATTTCATGAAGGAGAAATTCGTTCAAGAAATGTACAAATAAATAGGGAAATGTTCTTTGTTGGGTGTAGAATTGGGGATATTTAGGGTGACAGACTAAAATCCCTAATTTGGTCTTAGTGTTTAAAAACTAAAGTGAGAGTTAGCCCTTGGGTGAAGGGAAGTGGGAGCTCTGGAGTGGGAGCCGGTATCCTCCTAGCCTAGCCACGGATTTAGGGACTAAACCTAAGATTAATCAATGATTTTTTATGCACTATATGAGAGTAGAAAATTAAAATTGCTTCTATTTGGTACAATATTTATTATAAACATTTATCTCTTGTCATTTCACCAGAATTTCATGGTAGTGGGAATGATGCTTTTTCACATAAGAAATCTTCATTGCATAAACATAGTTTGTAGACTAGTAGTTATTATACAAAATTTGCATTTCTGTTCTACTAGTAGTTAAGTAATTTAATTTGGTTAATATCTCAACATTCAAAATTAGTGACAATGATTTTGTTTGATTTTCTGTAAATTTGCTGTTAAAATTTATCATTGTTAACTTACACCTTCCCCGTGGGATCGATATTTGGGACTTAAAATGAAAATTCCTTATTACTTGATAACGATATGTATACTTGCGTAGAATCCCATTATTAATTGCCTATAACTATATATATTTTACACAACTTACTTTTCATATAAGGATCAAGTTATTGGCATTGTAGTGGTGTCAACTTCAGAAATTTTTTACTTATAAAAATCAGGATCAAGATTTGAGCGCTGTTGTCGGGGAAGGTAATGNAACTTATCTTTAGGCCTTTGTATAACCCTGCTATATAATATAAGCCCTAACTCGTCTTAGGATTTTGAGGTTATCGTTTGTCATGACCTAAATCCTCACATCTTCGAGGCTATTTGTGTGATCATTTCACATAAATGTAAGCCCTAACTAATAAAATTGGCAGGATGAAACACCTAAATATTTCTCCTCAAAACTGAAATCAAACATTATGATAGCTTGGGAAGTCACCGGTGTTCTCCTCTGGATCCATGACATCCCCTAGTTCCTCTTCCTTTCGATTCCACAACAAAATGTTCCAAATTTGAACCAATGCTCTTTCACACCTCTATGTTAGATTTCGTTAAAGAGCCCTACCCTTTGAAATTCCTTGAAGATAATATTCCTTGATTTTTATCGAGAGTCTTCTCAGGTGACTTTGGTCATTTATGATGGAATTAACTATATACGCTTGCCCTTATAGGAAGCATGTCCGAACCCAGCTTAATAGAAACCCTATTTAATCCTTTATATTAAATAGGGGAACTTGTCGGCAAATACAAAGGTTTCGCAGACCCAACGGACGTCATACTTTCCTTAGTTTATTTGATCGAGCCTCATCCTCAAGTCTTGCGTTTATCCTTTGGGATAGATACAAGATCTAAGGTACAGTGCTCATTCATTTGAAACTATGAAAAATATGGGGTCAGTTTGATGTCATACTTCAATGTCCTTTTAAAGCAGGCGAAGGGATTTTGATTCCAGTGACCGGCAGCTTCTTACGGGAAAGTTGCCATAAACCAACCTGAAATAAAACCAGCTTCTGGCGACTCCGCTGGGGACAAGATTTCTCTCCATACAAATCAAGAAATATTATCTTCACACATCGGTAATATGTCCATGTCCCCCGTGGACCAAATTACCTTTCTTCTGTTGGCATACTTTACCCATTTCTATCCTGGGAAAGTACAGCTAACTCCTTCGACTTCAGGACTAGTTGTTCAACCATCTTTGAACAGAGGGGTTCAGAAGGCCATTAAGGACTCTTTAAATTTTCATGTGGGGTCAAACCCCCGATAGGTGTGTCGGTGGACTAATTCCACCTGTATTTTCTGCCACTAATTGGGTCCCGCACTGGGTCCTAAAATTTTTCACATCTCCTTTCTAAATTTACTTTGCTACATTGCATATTAAACCAAATCGTGTTGTGCTGTGCGCACTTTGAAATATTAATTAAATTTTACACCTTTTTGAACAAAGATTTTAAAATTACCTGTAAATTAAGACCCGCCCGGTCTACAGATTAACCTATATTTTCAGTGCTTGCACTAAAGATTACGAGGTTTTCGACCATATAGCTAACTCTAAGACTTTCTATTTTAAAGCCCGCTGCGATGGCCTAACCAACGCTGACCTTTTCTTTCAACCTGCCAACGGACCGCAACGCCCGTAATGTTGCTCCCACCAACAAGTTCGGACCTGGATTTGAAGACCTCGAGGTTATCCTCGGGAAAGCCCCATTTGTGGTAATGAAGATCGTTGCTCCGGAAGTACAAGAACCGTCTGCAGAATTCAGTTTGAACTACCTTTAGGTCTTCCCTTCTTGCAAGAAGGCTAGAGCTGCTGTCATCAAGCCTGCTATCCATGCTACTACTAAGGGAAAAGAAGTGATGGTAGTTGAAGATTTGACTGAAGGATTAACTGTTCTGTCACCCGTGTTTGAGATCGGGTCAAGTTCAAGGACTGTACCACTAACCCGAACTCAAAGGAGGAACCGCAATAGAAGAGTTTGGAGGGTCATCAAAGCCCAGACTCCTGGGAGCACACCCGTTGAGGGGGAGCCTCATCAAGTTATGGAGGTATTACTTGAAATTTAACCACTCCTACGAGGGAGTAGATTCCATCCTCTGACAGATACTGATGGATATGAGAGTATCCGGAAGATTGCTGCCACATTACCATCACTTCATGGACATGGTGAGGAGGGAAAGAAATTCATCCCTATCATCCAAGTTAATGCAGTCTTTAGAAGGCTTGCTACTAAAGAAGAATGTTTTGTTAGTGAATTACTTAAACGACTGGGACATCCAATTTCCCCTCATATGAAAAATGAAATTTTGAAGGATGTTAAGTCTGCTAGAAAATCTCATAAGTCGACTATAAAGTCACCTACCCGTGTTCCCGTCCAGCTCCGTTTTGGAAATCGAGTTGATACTGCTATAGTCACCACCAATCATATCACCACCATGACCGCATGTCGCCAGTCGACTAAGTCAAGACTGGGTCCGATAAGTTTACCAGTCATTCCTGCAATCACGGAAAGAAAGACATGATGATTACCTGACACTGTAGCCGGTCTACACCACGGGGAGCATACCTTCCCTTGACATACCGATGTTTCTACTAAGATGTTCCATCCTGAGACATCATCGTCAAAGATGAAGAGGGTATGGGTACTTAAGGTCGCTGCACCGATATAGTTCAGTGAGCCTGCAAGATAGGTAGTAAAACCAGTGCCTGAAATATATGACATCGTCGCGACAATAGCCAGCAAGATGGAGGAACATTTTGAGGATTTCCATTAAGGTCCTCTAGATCTTAAAGCAATCAAGGAATATATAATTGAGGAAAAAGTTGAGAAACTCAAGATCGAGATTTCTGAGTTAGCTCGAGAACACGCAGTTTCCTTCAATAGTGAAAACGAGGATTTTGATTACAATGATCACTTGAAGGAGGATTTCATGGATGTCTATGTGATCAAAACCAGAGCTACCGCATTTTTGCGCGAGGCTCAACCTCACACTGAAGAGAACACCGTAGATGAGCTACATAGGCTTATCCTCCTAAGGGATGAGAAAGTTGTTATATTGGAGAAAAGAATAGAAGAGTTGACTGCAGCTATGACCGTCATGGCCACCATTCAGAGGCAATTACAAGCACCAAGATTGGCTTCTCCAAAGATTAATCAGCGATAAATCATACACATCACAGATAAAAGAAGGGAGGCTACTTTGACAGAGAAAGAAGAACAACGAAAGAGGGATTCTCCATCTGGTGCCATGCCACAAAAAGGGTTCAAGCAAATGGTTGAACAAGTGCGGGAGGACTTAGCCCAGTCCAAGGACTTTGCATCAATTTTAAAGGGTAGACCTTACCTAGAGGAGTTCTATGCTGTCCCTTTCCCCAAGGATTTTGTGAGCCCAAACTTCAAGATATTCGATGAGACTGGAATCCCAGACATCACATAACACATTTTTGAGCCAATTGTGGCAACACGAGGAATGGCAAAGCTCTACTCTGCCAGCAGTTTGTCAGCAGCATGTCAGGGATTGCTTTCGACTGGTACACTGACTTGCCCAACAAGTCAGTTAAAATATTTTCTGAGTTGGAACAGTTATTTGTGAAAAGATTTGTTAGGTCGCAGCATCATGTGTCTATTGGAGAGCTCATGATGGAGAAGCAGAAGCCTAGTGAAATATTAGCAGACTATAGTTTGAAGTGGTGAAACCTTAGCATGAAATATGAACCTAAGCTACAGGAACATCAAGCGATTGAGATTGTACTCAAAAGCATTCATGGGCCAGTAGCTTTCATGCTTAAGAGACTCACCATCAAATCCTTCGAGAAGCTACTCAGTAAAGCCAGCAGTCTTCAAGAGAAAATGAAGGACATCGAGCCACATGAAAAGGCTAAGGTGACCAGAGTGTTCGAAAAAAAAATCAGGGGTAGTCGCAACTGTCAACAAAGGAAAGCAATCGATAAAGATATATGCAGAAGATCATCGTCAGTCTTCGCCACAGTACTCTCAGAACGAGAGAAGTTGATCCAACCGATGGCCAACTCAGGAAGGATCACCTCGAACAGTTGGTAAAAGAGTATCCCTGTTAGAGCCAGAAAGTTGTTTATGCCTTCAAAGATGAAATTGTGCCTAAAATATGCAAAATCTTGATAAAGAAACCATAATTCAAACTACCTCATCCAAAGAAACCCGAAGAGATGGGTAAGAAGAATGAACCAAATTATTGCCCACACCACGGGTTACTTGGACACACTATAGACAAGTGTTTTGTCTTTAAAGATTGGCTCGAGAAGAACCTCAAGGAAGAGAATATAACAATCCCAAAGGAGTATTTGAGAGAACCTAAAAAAGCTTCCATAACCTTGATTTCAGCTTAGTCAATCTCCCCAATTGATCCATATGTCGGAACAGATGGATGGAGTACAACTTGGGATGAACTCAAGAGGGTCCTTAATCAAATACATGGTTCATTGAAACAAGCTTCTATGAATACCGAAGAAGGATGGAATGAGGTATGGAGTAGATCGTCCAAGAAGAAACTGAACAAGCTACAGTCTGCATCAAAACAAGCCTCCATTCAGAGTCTGCAGCATACCGAGCCCGAGATGAAGATTTTACCAAAGAATCTATCATCGTCAAGGATAAAGAACAAGAAAAAGAAAAGCGTCACTGCCAATATTGATAGCATGGGGAGTAGGACAGAGGCTACCTCTACTAGATTGGTTGCCTCGGATTCGGGGAAGAAAGTCCTTGAACCCTTGACTTTGTATGATTATCTTTTTGTTCCTCCGGGGTCTTACGAATATAATGGTTGTGATTTTGGCTACGGTTTGACTATTTCTGGTAATAACGTGGCCGATTATAACCAATCTAGTTGCGATCTCGATCTCTAAAATGATCCTCAAATCGTACTTGAGTCCGATGAACTCGTTTTCAAGGCCAAAGAAGAACTCAATGATATCGCTTACGACAGTATCAATAACGAAGAGCCAACTCTCCAGCGTCATGGTGCACCATTTGCCATGAACTTAGATCTTTCCGACGAGGAGGAAAAGACACCAGAAGATTCAATAATGATATCTCAAGAAGAAGAAATCAAAGAAGTCAACTTAAGGATTGGAAAGGTGTTACCACCAAGAACAGCTCCAACAGACAAAGGAAAACAGATAATGACTCGAGAAGAGGTACCCCAATCTTTGCCAGTGTAAGAACCACATAATCAAGACAAAATTGGAGGATCATACAAAGTATACTACAAAGTGCTAGCTCATCTTAGGAAGTTTCCTACCCGACTAAGCATCTATGACGCTCTGATCCTGTCAAAGGAGATGAGAGAATCTCTGGTTACTGCTTTGCTAGATCCAGAAATTTGCTTAGCTCAGTTTGCTAGCACATCCACAGATGAAGTTTGCTCGTTGAGAGAACAGTCAGGGGTAACCTTCACAGATGTAGACTTGCCGCTCGATACCCCCGACCACAACTCTCAGCTCTACATCTCCGTCAACATTGGCAGATTTGTGTTATCCAGAGTTTTAGTGGATTTTGGAGCATCTCTTAACTTGATGAGTCTACAAACGTTAGCATATTTGGAATTCAACGTTCAGGAGCTCATCCCCGATAAGATGATGTTAAGGGGATTCATCCAAGATGTCTCGGCGTTGTTGATATGAAATTTAACGGTTGTTACGAGTTCTCCAACCTTCATAAATAATGTAGAATTCAAAGATTGTTTCGCATGGAGCTACGTCAAAATGCCACGGCTATCAGTAGAGGTTACAGTCCATAAACTTGGGGTGGACAAGAATGTAACCCCAGTAAAACAAGCTCCCAGGAAAATGCGCCTTAAAATAGAACAACAAGTCATCGCCGAGGTAAGGAAGTTGATAGACACCAACTTTGTTAAAGTGGAGCACTACCTGGGTTAGCCAATATTGTACCTGTTAAAAAGAAAAATGGACAGATCCGCGTTTGTGTCGACTTCGGAGATTTGAACCAGGCATATCCAAAAGACGAGTTTCCACTACCTATACCAGAAATGATGGTGGACATCGCTTTGACACATGAAATTTTCTCCTTCATGGACATATCGTCGGGATACAACCAAATTAAGGTTGCTCTCGAGGATGCAGCATTTACCTCTTTCAGAAAACCGATTGGAATCTTCTGCTACACAGTGATGTCGTTCGGCCTAAAGAATGCTAGAGCAACATATCAGCGTGCAATGACGAAGATTTTTGATGACCTCATTAACAATCAAGTAGAATGCTACGTGGATGACTTGGTCATTAAAAGTAAACAAAAAATAGACCATTTGTACGATTTGAGGATCGTGTTTGAACGGTTACGACAATATGACCTTAAAATGAATCCCTTAAAGTGCACCTTTGGTGTTACCTATGAGAAATTTCTAGGATTTGTTGTTCGTCATCGGGGAATCGAGATCGACCCGGATAAGATTAAATCTATCTTGGAAATGCCTCCCTCTAAAACCTTGAAACAACTGCGTTCCTTCCAAGGGAAGTTGGCATATCTGAGATGCTTTATTTATATTCTCTCAAGTAGGTGTCAGCCTTTCTCGGCATTAATTAAAAAGGATGCCAAATTTATTTTGGAAGAGAAATGCCAGCGGGCCTTTGAGGATGTAAACAATATTTAATGACAACTCCTATTTTGTCAGCCCCTATCCTGGAAACTGTTGATACTTTATACCGCGGGTTTAGATGACTCTCTTCAAGCCCTCTTAGCCCAAGTCAATGAGGAGGGAAAAGAAAATGCACTCTACTACTTGAGTCATCGTCTAATACCGACGGAGATAAGGTATCCACCTGTTGAGAAGCATTGTCTGGCATTAATTTTTGCCACCCAATAGCTTAGACATTACATGCTTTATCATAAGATCACCCTAATTTTCAGAGTTAATCCATTGCAGTATTTGATGACCCGACCAACACTCTCTGGAGATTTAGCGAGATGGTCAATGATCTTATTGCAATTTGATATAACTTTTGTTCCCCTCCGTGCTATCAGGGGATAGATTTTAGCAAACTTTCTCGCTGCACACTCACTGCCAACTGGGTCCTCTCTCAACGACGAGTTACTAGATGAGCAAATACTACAAATGGAATTTTATAGTGCGCAGCGCTGGAAAATGTACTTCGATGGTGCTTCGTCAACCAGGAAAGACAAGGGATTAGGCACAATTATACCAGCCAAGGAAGGAATTAGTTTGATCTTTATTACTCCAGATAAGGGTATGTTGAGGTTCTCATACCACCTAACAGAGTTGTGCAACAATAATGAAGCAGAATATGAAGCTTTAATCAACGGATTAAAGTTGGCAATTTCAATGGATATAACAAGCGTTGCCATTTATGGTAACTCTCAACTTGTCATCCAGCAAGTCCAGGGCAATACAAAATTTTGAAACCAAGATTAGTAGAATACCATCAGTACGCGATGAAGCTTCTGGAGCAGATTCCTGAGGTGACTTTCTATCGGATTCCTCGGGGAGATAATGCCCATGCCCACGCTCTAGTAAAACTCGCTAAGGAAATGGCGTGTCTCCCGGAGGATTCCATCAAAGTCACCGTGCAAGGAAGACGAGTCTTATTTCAAAATAACTTCAAAACTCTACACAAACTTAGAAAAGAAGAAACAACAAATACAGTTGCAGACTACAATAAAGATTGGCGCAAGCCATTAGTAGAATATTTGCATACTGCGATGCTGCCGGAGGACAAGTCTGAGGCACACCACATCACAAGAAGGATCGTGTCTTACGCCCTGGTGGGAAATGTTCTCTATGAAAGATCGTTCGACCAGGTGTGGCTACAGTTTTTGAGCAGAGCTGAGGCACAGAATATTGTCAAAGAAGTACATGCCGAATTTTATGGTGCTCACCAGTCGGAACCAAAAATGAAATGAAGATTAAAAGACTCAGATATTATTGGCCAGCAATAATGTCCAATTTCATGGATACAGCCAGAAGATGTCACCAATACCAAGTGCATGGGGTGGTCTTACACTAGCCTCTGAATGTGCCACACCCAACTGTTACCTCATGGCTATTTGAGTGTTAGGGCACATACATAATAGGTCTGATAGACCCTCCATCTTCTAAAGGACACAAGTTTATACTTGTCGCTTTATATTACTTCTCCAAATGGGCAGAGGGAGTACTGTTACATGAGCTTATGACACATCATGTCCTTCAATTTTTCAAAGGTCAAATTGTCTACCGTTTCGGAGTTCCGCGAAGAATAATCTCTGACAATCAGACAGCTTTAAAAAGTACAAAGATCAACTATTTTGTCAGAAGACATGGGATAGATTGCAGACACTCTACAATTTATTATCCCTAGAGCAAATAGTACGGCTGAAGCTTTCAACAAGACACTGGTACAGAT
Source organism: Phalaenopsis hybrid cultivar (assembly GCA_002079205.1). Classification (NCBI taxonomy): domain Eukaryota; kingdom Viridiplantae; phylum Streptophyta; class Magnoliopsida; order Asparagales; family Orchidaceae; genus Phalaenopsis; species Phalaenopsis hybrid cultivar. Next base: position 41,103 of record JXCR01128563.1, on the reverse strand, counting down.
TTTGAAGAAAACACTAGATGAAAATAAAAGGAATTGGCATAACAAACTGTTAGAGGCCTTGTGGGTCTACCAGATGACTTTCAGGACTCCCACTCAGTGTACACCTTATATGCTCGTGTACGAGATCGAGACCGTGCTACCGTTAGAAATCCAGACACCATCTCTAAGAGTCATCGTTGCCAACAAACTCACAATGAAAGAAAGCGCAAGACTCAAACTTAAGGAACTAGAAAGTCTCGAGGGAAAATGATTGGAAGCACAACAACATTTGGAGCTCTACTGGGCAAAGATGCTACAAGCCCATGACAAATTGGTCCACCGAAGGACACTCAAAATTGGTCACCTCGTGCTTGTGCTCAAAAGACCTGTTCTTGCTCATTGGAAAATAAGTGGAAAATTCGAGCCAACTTGGGAGGGACCATTTGTCATTGAGAAAGTCTATACATGAGGAGCATACCAGTTAGTAGACTTCCGAGGTGAAAGACCCATGTTACCCATATATGGACGATACCTAAAAACTTATTACGTAGCCTGATGTCGCCTGCCTCTGCATGCTTTAAAACTTTGCAACTTTGATTGTTTTAGGGTTATCTATATGGCCATATGTCTATGACCGGGTCCAAATTTTGTAATTAACCTCAATATAATGAAAATTTTGAGAAGATTTTTGAACTTCACACGTTCTCTTTTCTACTATTTAATTTAAATATTCTATTAAATTAAACAAAACTCACACATAAAATGAGTAATCCTTTTCATTAAAACAAGTTAAAATTTACTTTAATAAATACTTTGCTTTGTTTTTATTCATGCTAAGCTTCAGCCCACCGATGTTTTCTTTACGTCTGCAGAAAAATGTCAGGACAGAGGCTGATCTTTGCCTTCCAGGATGGCTGGAACCTCGTACTGAATGAAGAGATGGCGCCATAAGGAGGTGTCATAGATTTCAACATGGATTTTAACCAGATTGATATAGACTATGAGGGTCCTCTAATAAATGTAGTCAGCAATAAAGAAAAGGAGGGACTGCCTTCACTGTTGAGGGTGACCACTCAAGACGATGTGTCACGTAAAGGTAAAAACGTGATAGTAGAACAAAATCCGATGGAGGTGCCCAGCCGATTGCCCTCTATGATAGCTACTCTAGCAAGGGGCCTAATAGCCACCCATAGTGAACAACTACCAAATACTCCACTCTGCAAGACGCAACGTAGAAATGCAAGCCGAAAGAAACAGAGAGCCTTTCTGCGATGGGAGCGCAAGTGCCGGAGAGATGCGAGCAGTTTCTTACCCCCATTCCTGACAGACATATTTATGATCCAGATGTGAGAGAAACTTCTGCCAGCCTGCCCACTACAAATGAAGAGTCAGGATTTGTGACAGGATCAGATATGCCTTCGTTGCCCAACATGCAACGTTGAGGTACCAGCCGGGACATCAGTCACGGGCACATTTGTTGAATACCCGGACTGCAACGTTCTGCATCTACAATGTTTCAGTACCTTAGAAGAATGTACTTCAAGCATCAACGAGTCTCATACTTCAGATTTCATGGCAAATGAACCGTATGTCCCACTGGGGACGGATCAACGCGCACCATGGAGCCCAGGATCATATATCCCACTTGAGGCTGAATCTCATATTCCGAATCGACCAGCACCAGTTTAGGTTCCAGCCGAGGCCCGGAGGAAGGAACACCCCAGGTAGCTGCCAACTCTCGGTATGGTAGAATACTACAAAATAAGCAAAGTAAACAAAAGAGAATTCGAGTTGTATGAAGAGGTTCAGAGAAAGTTTATCAACATATTGGAGGGTCTGAAGCTATATATTAGAGTTTTTTCTGAAACTAATGAAAGAAGCATTCTGGACTGCATCTTCGATTTAAGAGATAGAGGTCGAGCGGGCCTTCTCATGGAGAGAACGTATTCCGAGCTGAAGAAATGGATGCGGGGAAAGGGAAGAATCACCATCTAATGTGGCGGTTGCTACAATTTTACGAACGACAGATAGGGAAATCCGCCTGGGATCCTCAGGTACGACCAAGTGGATCTGTTACCACCAATGATAAAATGGATGATCAAATAATTGGTTAAGTGGAATAATCTACCTGTTACTTGCATTCCCAACAGTTGTATCATCATCATTTATGAAGAAGGTGACTGCATTCCCCCACACATTGACTATCATGATTTTGTGAGGCTTTTTTGCACGGCCTTGTTCATGAGTAAGAGCAATATTCTGTTTGGAAAAGAAATCAATATAGTCGGCCCTGGAAAATTCAGAGGGGCTATGGAGATTCCTCTTCCAGTTGGTTCAATACTTGTTCTCAACGGCAACGGTGAGGCATTGCCAAGCAGTGCATTCTAGGAGTACGACACCGTAGAGTGTCTGTAACCTTCCACAGAATGGATGACAGTAAAATACCATATGGATTCCAGCAGGACCCGGAATTGGAGGAGCTATATCCTTACGAGCTATGAGAAGGTTGTACCTCTAAGTACATGCGAAAGGAACTCTTATCTTGGAGCATGACTTAAAAGTTATTCTTGATCAGGAGCTTAATAAACCAAGCACAGAGGGTTCACTTGCTTTCTTTTAACAGCATGACATGTATCTGATGTAATCAGTCTATGATGTACTCATATCTTGAGATGACTGTCAATGTATTTCAGCATGTATTACGTGATGTACCTTTTGAGGCATTAGCCTATGTTTGAGCTGTAGCATCTTGATTGAAGCAGATTAATGCAAATTTCTCTCAAATTGTGCCTTTTCATCAATTGACTTCGTGTGCGATGGATGAAAGCCGCGAACCATGTGATGGTTCAGAGTTCCAATGAACAAAGAACGAAACAACAAATCTTTGACAAAGTGACAAAACACAAATGAAAGATAATCATAAATGATTAAATAACAAAAAAAAATTCTTATCAACCAATTAAAATTAAAACTTTAAAAATGCATTTTTGAAAAAATCAATCGTGATAAAAACAACAAGAAAATAAAATAAATCTGCTGAGTGGATACTTCTGTTTTCAGAATTTCCTACTCTTTGTGCGCGCAACACAGCCATCTTTATCTACATTAACTCTCTGCACATCCTCACAAAATTTCACATTATGCACATAACTCCACAAAGCTTTACAAATCTCCTTCAACAAGATCAACATTTTTCACATGATACATTTCTATAAATTCAACGCTACTAACTTTCTTTTGAGAATTGACCCATATTTCAATTCTCATTTTCGAATCAATGCTACATTTTTTATTCACTACATTCGAGGTCGGTCCTTACATTCTGACACCCTCTTTTGAGAATTGACCTACATTTCAATTCTCATTTCTGAATCAGTCCTACATTTCTGATTCACTACATTCGAGGTCGGTCCTTACATTCTGACACCCTCTTTTGTGAATTGACCTACATTTCAATTCTCACTTATGAATCAGTCCTACATCTCTGATACATTATATTTGAGGTCGGTCTTACATTCCAACGCTTTCTTTTGAAAATTGACATACATTTCAATTATCATTTCTGAATCAGTCCTACATTTCTGATTCACTACATTCGAGGTCGGTCCTTACATTCTGACACCCTCTTTTGAGCTACACTTCAATTCTCATTTCTGAATAAGTCCTACATTTCTGATTCATTACATTTGAGGTTGGTCCTTACATTCTGATGCTTTCTTTTGAGAATTGACCTACATTTCAATTCTCACTTTCGAATCAGTCCTACATTTCTGATTAATTACATTTGAGGTCGGTCCTTACATTCCGACACCCTCTTTTAAGAATTGAAAAACATTTCAATTCTCATTTCTGAATCAGTATTACACTTCTGATTCATTACATTCGAGGTCGATACCTAAATTTCGACTATCTCCTTGGAATTGATACATACATTTCAATTCTCACTTTCGAATCAGTCCTATATTTCTGATTCATTATATTCGGGGTCGGTCCTTACATTCCGACATTCTCTTTTGAGAATTGACATACATTTCAATTCTCATTCTTACATTTCTGATTCATTACATTCGAGGTCAGTCCTTATATTTTGATATTCTCTTTTGAGAATTGACATATATTTCAATTCTCATTCTTACATTTCCGATTCATTACTTTTAAGGTCAGCCCTTACATTCTGACACTTTCTTTTAATAATTGACCTATATTTCAATTCTCATTTCTGAATCAGTCCTACATTTCTGATTCATTACATTCAAGGTCGGTCCTTACATTCCGACACTCTATTTTGAGAATTGACCTACATTTCAATTCTCATTTTCGAATCAGTCATACATTTCTGATTCATTACATTCGAGGTCGGTCCACACACTCCGACTCTCTCTCTCTCTTTTTGAATTGATATCTGAATTTCAATTCCCACCTTGGTGCAACACTTACATTCTGACTCCCATCCTTTGGAAATCTTTGAAATTTCATAACTCAAAAGTCCACTCTCCAATCCCCAGCAAGAGTCCCTACTTCTCGTCTTGATTAAGCACACACCTGATAATTCTCCTAAAGAAATAAATCATACACACAACTCTACACATACTTCCGTGTCTACTTACTTAGGAGTTTGTATTAGTTTTTGTTGATCTCTTCTGTCAATGCCAACACGCATGGTGTGCTTTCCCAGCATACCACACCTACCCATTTGTTGACCTCACTTTTGGTTGAGGTTTAGTTTTTCCCTTTTAGTAGCCTAAGGTCTAAATTTGTTGACCTCATTTTTGGTTGAGGTTTAGTTTTTCCTCTTTAGTAGCCTAGGGTCTAGCTATTAGTTGACCTCACTTTTGGTTGAGGTTCAGTTTTTCCTCTTTAGTAGCCTAAGGTCTAGCCATATGACTTGACCTCATTTTTGGTTGAGGTTTAGTTTTTCCTCTTTAGTAGCCTAGGGTCTAGCCATAATACTTTTCTTGTGGAGTATTCTTAGAAAACTAGACATTGAACCCTCTCCATTAGAAATTCCAAACTCTTCTCAACTCAACTTGAAGTTCCATATATTGCTCTCAACCTCTAAATACTTAGTGGGTGGGGTCATTGTGGGGGAAACTCAAGATAAGTCACCCTTAAGACTGTCGGACCTTAGGGTTGACCTTGGGTACTGGTCTGGAGCTAAGGCACTCACTACACTTATCTGTACCCACAATCACTTCAAACCTTGAAGTCAAATTTCTAGCCTAGATCCCTTGATCTTTTGGGATACTCATGTACATGGTCCCCTAAACCTATTAGCCCTAGGGCTATGGTTTAGCTAAGACCACTATGTAGATGACCCAAAATGGGGTTTCCATTGGTCCATGGTTTATCGGTGATAATTGGTACCTCAACTCTACCAAAATACCCATCTTGGCCTTTTATCCCTAAAACACCCCCAAATTACCAAAATACCCCTCCAAAGCTCAAAATCCCAAAAATTCCAAAGATTCCCAAAAAATCCTAATAAATCCCAATAAATCATAATTATCCCCAATTTCATTTCTCTCAACTACCACATGACCCAATTTGGCCAATTTGACCATCTTTAATGAAAATCCCTAAATTGCCCATTAAAATGCTAAAATTTCCCCAAATCCAACTCAAATGTCCATCAATTTGCTCTTAATTGACCCCAATTCCAATCATAAACTCAAATTCAGTTTTGATATGACAAAACTGAACCAAATACAAGCTCAATTGGTCCATGATTTGGGTCAAAACCCCAATTTTGACCATATGACTTAATCTCACCAAATTTAACCCATAGCCTAGTCAATTGACCCCAATTAATGTTTCCAAATCTTTATAGAATTCCTATACATCAAAATCAGCCATCAATTGGCCTTGGTGAAGTCTCAAATCCATTTGGTTTTGGCCTAAATCCAAAATTCTTAAATTTAGCCCCAAGTTGGCTAAGTCCCCAAATTTCACCCAATTGATTGCCTTAATCTCCAAATTGGCATCCAATTCATGTTTAAAACTCTTCATGAGGTCCCTATTGACCATTTAAAACAATCAATTTTGACTTAGCCCAAGGCTAACCCAAGCTAGACCTAAGCCTAGTCCAACATGACCAAATTGATTAAAGTTGAAAATTTCTTCAAATTGACCATTAAATTGGACTCAAAACCAATTCCATCCTTCATTAAAGTTATTCCTTATGATCAAATACACCAAATTCAACAATTATTTGTGCCAATTTACCTGGATAACCTAGCCCAAACCCAAGTTTTGGTCATTTGTACCCATTTGGACCCATGCACCAAATGTGACCTAACCACCCTAAAGCCACCAAATTAACTCCACCACAACCATTAGTTGGACTTAGTAACCAGTCCAAACACCATGAAACCACCTAAATCAAGCCATGGACCAAAGGTCCCCCAAATTAAGGGATCTTATTTCCAAAAATGCACATGCTTAAGATATCTTTGCCAAATCAAAGCACATTTGCATTAAAATGTTGTGATGGATTCCTCTGGGTTCCTTGAGCTCCTAGCCACCTCCCACTGGCCGGCCGGCCAGCCTAGTGGCCAAAAAAGCCCAAAACCAAGAGCCACCCCCATGGCACCTCACCCAAATCAAACCTAGTGGCCAACTCATCCAAATCAAACTATGGAGCTCTTCTGCCCTCCACCTAAGCACCACATTGCACCTTCTAATTGGCCACGACAGCCACCATAACACCATTTTTATAAAAGGCCACCTCCATGGCCATTAAAAAAAGTACTGAAATTTCCTTAGAGAGACCTCTCCAAACTTCACACAGAGCTTCCCAAAGATCCCCTCAGTGAATTCCAATCATTTTCCCTCACCCATTCCCATTGCCGGAGCTCAATTTTGAGCTTGAAACCTTGTCGAAAACCAGGACAGAAGCCAATACACCTCCACAGTCCATAGAACACAGATTAATTCACCCACACCTTCAGAATAGTGAAAAAAGCTAAAGCCCCATCAAATCCCCCTTCCACAGAGCCTCTATCATAGCTCTAAACCAACACCTGAAATCGAGCTTAGTCGAATTAATACCTAAGCCTTACACCAAAACCAGGGACTCAATCCCTAGCCTCCTTGGACCTCAACGAACGTGCCGAGCACCTCTGATTGAAGCCTCCCTTCTCAAAGCAAAGGTATAAAACTTCTCCTCCTCCTGAGCTTATTTTGATTCTCCATTTACTTAAGGTTGATTTCATGGTACAATAGCCGTATGGATGTGTTAGTCTCACTTAGACGAGTCCATAGGAGCAAACTCGAAGTGATTTGGTAGAGTCTAGGCTGAGATCTTAGGGTTTTAGTGTGGACGGGCACGAAATTATTCTATCCGGGACGATGACAAGGAGTCGTTCGATCAAGCCTGTATCAAATGGACGGGGGAGATCGAGTCGGACAGTGCTTCGGGACATAAACAGTGAGCCGAGTCAGCAAGCTACGTGGACGGCGACCTCCAACCAGAACGCACCACTTATGCCTTCGGAGCTGCCTAAGATCTAGTCAGCACACGCTATTTAAATAGATAAATAAGGCTTTTTCAAATTATTTAAATACCCTTAACTTAGAAAATTCATAACTTTGTGTAGAAAAATTACAAAAATAAAATAAAAGTACCCTCTTGCTCGCTGAACAGAGGAAAACAATATGTAAAAAATCTCAGATCCATTTGATGCATATTTTATTTTTAATTAATTAAACACTATTTGGAATCATTTGATTCTCCGTACATATTAGCACATCACCTTGGCTTGGAATTTCGTCATATTGTAGCCTCTGTGAGGGGAAGTATTATCTGATTTTTTCAAAGTCAGAGGAGGTTCCTACACAGAGACCCATGTTTTTCAAGTTAGTTCACATTATTTCTTTAAAATAATAATGGAAATTAGCATATTGGTTATAAAATCCTAAAAAAATTTTGGAAGGTCCACCATGACTAGAGAAACCTTTCGAAATAATTTCATGGGTCAAGTCATTTAAAATATCCTTAAATTTTACCAATACTAAACCACTAAGATAATTAATTTTGGAAAATTTAAACATTTAAATGACTTGATTTTTTATCTCCACTATGATTTATGATCCAGAGAAGATTTATGATCCAAAGAACTCATCATAAAAATTTCAAAATATTTTGAGTTCATTTGACAACTTAAGTTGATTTTTAAAGATAAATACCACTTTTAACACTTAAATGATTTTTAAAAATCAAAATATAAGTCAAAAAATTATGAATTTTAGTTTTTTTGAGTTCTCTGTGATCAGGGGTACTTTTTAAAAATAAAATGATATTTAAAATAAAAACTTGATTTTTAGCCTATTTTAAATTTTTAAAGAATTAAAAATTCATAAAAATCACAAAAATAATAAAACTCATGGAAATGTTCTAAATTGCTTCTTAATCACTTAGGAACAATTAGAGTTTTTTTTCTAATTTTCCAAATAAAGATATTCCAATAATGAGTTTTTTAATTCTAATAAATAAAAAAAAACATAAAATTTGCTCCTCTGNTAGCTAAAACCACTACATAGAGGACCCAAAATGGGGTTTCCATTGGTCCATGGCTTATTGGTGATGGTTGGTGCCTCAAATCTACCAAAATACCCATCTTGGTCTTTTACCCCTAAAACACCCCCAAATTACCAAAATACCTCTCCATAGCTCAAAATCCCAAAAATTCTAAAAGTTCCCAGAAAATCCCAATAAATCATAAATATCCACAATTTCATTTCTCTTAACTACCACATGACCCAATTTGGCCAATTTGACAATCTTTAACCAAAATCCCCAAATTGCCCTTTAAAAGGCTCAAATTTCCCCAAATCCAACTCAAATGTCCACCAATTTGATCTTAATTGACCCCAATTCTAATCCTAAACTCAAACTCACGNGATTGACTTAACCTCCAAATTGGCATCCAATTCATGTTTAAAACTCTTCATGAGATCCCTATTGACCATTTAAAACAATCAATTTAGACTTAGCCCAAGGCTAACCAAAGCTAGACCCAAGCCTAGCCTACATGACCAAATTGATTAAAGTTCAAAATTCCCTCAAATTGACCCTCCAATTGAGCTCAAAATCATGACCAAATTGACTAAAAATCAAAATTCCCTCAAATTGACCCTTCAATTGAGCTCAAAACCTCTTCCCAACCATTTACAATAATCAATTTGTACCTAGCCCAAGGCTAACCCAAGCTAGACCCAAGCCTAGCCCAACATGACCAAAATAATTTAGACCTAGCCCAAGGCTAACCCAAGCTAGACCCAAGCCTAGCCCAACATGACCAAATTGATTGAATAAAATTCCTTCAAATTGACCTTTCAATTGAACTCAAAACCACTTCCATCCTTCACCAAAGTTGTTCATTATCCCTCAAATTGACCCTCCAATTGAGCTCAAAACCACTTCCATCCTTCACCAAAGTTGTTCCCTATGATCATCTAACCTCAAATTGACCCTTCAATTGGACTCAAAACCACTTCCATCCTTCACCAAAGTTATTCCTTATGATCATATACACCAAATGCAACAATAATTTGGGCCAATTGACATGACTAACCTAGCCCAAGGTCAATTTTTGATCATTTGCAACCACTTGGACACATACACCAAATGTGACCTAACCACCCTAAAGCCACCAAATTAACTCCACCACAGCCATTAGTTGGGCTTAGTGACCAGTCGAAAAGCCATGAAATCACCTAAATCAAGCCATGGATGAAAGGTCCCCCAAATTAAGGGATCTTATTTTCAAAAATGCACATGCGTAAGCTATCTTTGCCAAATCCAAACATTTGCATTAAATTGTTGTGATGGATTCCTCTGGGTTCCCTGAGCTCCTAGCCACCTCCCCGTAGCTGGCCGGCCAGCCTAGTGGCCAGAAAAGCCCAAAACCAAGAGCCACCCCCATGTCACCTCACCCAAATCAAACCTAGAGGTCATCTCATCCAAATCAAACTATGGAGCTCCTCTGCCCTCCACCAAACCACCNNAGGCCAGCTCAACCAAATCAAACTATGGAGCTCCTCTGCCCTCCACCTAAGCACCACATTACACCTTTTAATTAGCCATGACAGCCACCATAACCCCATTTTTATAAAAGGTCACCTCCATGGCCGTTAAAAAAAGTGCTAAAATNTAATTGGCCAAGATAGCCACCATAACCCCATTTTTATAAAAGGCCACCTCCATGGCCGTTGAACTAAGAGCTAAAAATTTTTTAGAGAGGCCTCTCCAAATTTCACACAGAGCTTCCCTAAGATCCCCTCATTGCATTCCAACCATCTTACCTCACTCATCCCCCTTGCCGGAGCCCAATTTTGTGCTTGAAACCCTGCCGGAAACCAGGACAAAGCCCAATACACCTCCACACTCCACCAAACTCTAATTGCTTGTGCCTGCCCCTTGACAAGAGTGAAAGAAGCCAAAACCCCATCAAATCCCCCTTCCACAGAGCCCTTACCATAGCTCTAGACCAACACCTGAAAACGAGCTTGGTCGAATTCACACCTAGACTTCACATCAAGGCCAGGGATTCAATCCCTAGCCTCCTTGGACCCCAACAACGTGTGACACCTCTGATCGAAGCTTCCCTTCTCAGAGCTAGCCTCCTTGGACCCCAATGAACGTGCCGAGCACCTCTGATCGAAGCTTCCCTTCTCAGAGCAAAGTATAAACTCCTAAAGAATGTGTCGAGCACCTCTGATTGAAGCCTCCCTTCTCAGAGCAAAGGTATAAAACACCTTCCTCCTCCCGAGCTTATTTTGATTCTCCATTTACTTAAACTTGATTTCATGGCATCTTAACCATATGGATGTGTTCGTCTCACTATCCCGAGCTTATTTTGATCCTCCATTTACTTAAACTTGATTTCATGGTACCTTAGCCGTATAAATGTGTTCGTCTCGCTTAGACGAGTCTATAAGATCAAACCCGAAGCGATTTGGTTGAGTCTAGGTCGAGATCTTAAGGTTTTAGTCTGGACGNTAAAATTTCCTTAGAGAGGCCTCTCCAAACTTCGCACAGAGCTTCCCTAAGATCCCCTCAGTGCATTCCAACAATTTTCCCTCACCCATTCCCAATGCTGGACCTCAATTTTGAGCTTGAAACCTTGCTGAAAATTAGGACAGAACCCGATACACCTCCACAGTCCATCAAATACAAATTAACTTCACCCACACCTTCACAATAGCAGAAAAAGCTAACACACCCCACCAAACTTCAATTGCTTGTGCCCACACCTTCACAAGAGTGAAAGAAGCCAGAGCCCTTTCAAATCCCCCTTCCACAGAGCCTCTACCATAGCTCTAGACCAACACCTGAAATCGAGCTTGGTCAAATTCATACCTAGACTTACAAGCTTTTACCATAGCTCTAGACCAACACCTGAAATCGAGCTTGGTCGAATTCATACCTATGCCTTACACCAAGACCAGGGACTCAATCCCTAGCCTTTTTGGACCCCAACGAACGTGCCGAGCACCTGTAATTGAAGCCTCCCTTCTCAGAGCAAAGCTATAAACTCTTCCTCCTCCCGAGCTTATTTTGATTCTCCATTTACTTAAACTTGATTTCATGGCATCTTAACCATATGGATGTGTTCGTCTCACTACAACGAACGTGCCGAGCACCTCTGATCGAAGCTTCTCTTCTCAGAGCAAAGGTATAAAACTCCTCCTCCTTCCGAGCTTATTTTGATCCATTTACTTAAGCTTGATTTCATGGTACCTTAGCCGTATGGATGTGTTCGCCTCACTTAGACGATCGAAGCCTCCCTTCTTAGAGAAAAGGTATAAAACTTCTCCTTCTCCCGAGCTTATTTTGATTCTCCATTTACAGCAAAGGTATAACCTCACTCACTCTCCCGAGCCTTTACAAGCTCTCCATTTGTAATGGCTTACTTTTATGGCCTCTTAACCGTATAGATATGTTCGTCTCACTTAGACGAGTCCATAGGATCAAAACCTTCATGGTACATTAACCGTATGGATGTGTTCGTCTCACTTAGACGAGTCCATAGGATCAAACACGAAGTGATTTGGTTGAGTATAAGCTGAGATCCTAGGGTTTTAGTGTGGACGGGCACGAGATCATTCTATCGAGGACGATGACAGGGAGCCGTTCGATCAAGCGTGTTTCAAATGGACGGGGGAGATCGAGCCGGACGGCACTTCGAGACATAAACAACGGGCCGAGTCAGCAAGCTACATGGACGGCGGTGTCCAACCAGAGCGCGCCACGCATGTCTTCGGAGCTGCCTAGGATCTAGTCAGCACGCGCTATTTAAATAGATAAGCGGCGGCAACCAACAAGAGCGCGCCACACATGTCTTCGGAGCTGCCTAGGATCTAGTCAGCAACGCGCTGTTTAAATAGATAATAGGGCATTTTTCCTCGCATGCCTTCGGAGCTGCCTAGGATCTAGTCAACACACGCTGTTTAAATAGATAAATAGGGCTTTTTAAATTATTTAAATGCTTGCACGCGCTGTTTAAATAGATAAATAGGGCTTTTTCCTATTTATTTAAATACCCTTAACTTTATGCCTTCGGAGCCGTCGTAGGTTGAGGTGGCACGCGTAGTTTAAATAGATAAATATGGCTTCTTCTATTTATTTAAATACCCCCAAACTTATAAAATTCTATCTTGGTGTAGAAAAATCACAAAAATAAAATAAAAATACCCTCTTGCTCAGTGAACAAAGGAGAACAATTTGAAAAAATTTCCAAGTCCATTTGATGCACATTTTATTTTTGATTAATTAAACGTTGTTTGGGACCATTTGATTCTCGATGCATATTAGCATTAAAAACTTGGTTTTTAGCCTATTTTAAATATTTAAATAATTAAAAATCTACAAAATTCACAAAAATAATAAAACTCATGGATATTTTCTATATTGCTTCTTAATCACTTAGGAACAATTAGAATATTTTTCTTGATTTTCCAAATAAAGATATTTAATTTCAAAGCTTAAAAATAATCTTTAAAGGCTGAAAATGAGTTTTTCACTAAGGTAATTCCAATAAATCAAAGAAAAAACCAAAAAAATATAAAATTTGCTCCTCTAGGTTCTCAAACCTCAAAGAGATTTTTCAAAAATACAAAACTTAATTTTCACTATCCAAAATATTTTATTTTTATTAAATAACCCATAACTTAAAATAATTCTAATAAATCACAGAGAATTCAAAAACCTATGAAATTTGGTCCAAAGGCTTATCTAGTCTAGGTCTACCTCCAGTAAGAATTTCAAGGGATTAGAATTTACATTGGTCAGTTAGGAATTTTCTTTGAAAAATCCTATTTTTGCATGAAAATAATTACATAAATTAAATTAAGTTTTGAAAAATCACATTTTCTCCTCTTATGTCTTAATTGACCCATGATTGATGTAGGATAAAAATTACAAAGTTATTTGAATTGAAATTGACAAATTATGAAGTGTTAAAGCCTAGGGCAAATGTGTAATTTTGGAAATTTAGCCTTAATTAACATTTAGGCTTAAGTCAAGGAGGGAAAATGGGTAACCTCTGATCTTAATCAATTTATTTGATGCTTGAAACAAAAGGTTTTTAACTGGTAGAAACCAATCTCACTTTCTTTATTAAGATTAATAAATTTCTAAATTATTAAGATTTTGAAGTTTATTAAAATTAAATGATCCGAATTAAGATTAATAAATTTCTAAATTATTAAAATTTGAAAGTTTATCAAAATTAAATGATCCTCGATAAGTTAATAAATTTCTAAATTATTAAAATTTGGAAGTTTATTAAAATTAAACGATCCTGGACTGGGGTATGACTTTTGAAGCCAATAATTAATCAATTTAATACCCCTATTTTGATTTTCAAATAAAATCCAAGTGGGGTATGACTTTTGAAGCCAATAATTAATCAATTTAATACCCCTATCTTGAAAAAAGATAAGTTAATAAATTTCTAAATTATTAAAATTTGGAAGTTTATTGAAATTAAATGATCTAGATAAGTTAATACATTTTAATTATTAAAATTTGGAAGCTTATTAAAATTAAAATGAGTCCAAATTAAGATTAATAAATTTCTAAATTATTAAAATTTGAAAGTTTATCAAAATTAAATGATCCTCATTAAGATTAATAAATTTCTAAATTATTAAAATTTGGAAGTTTATAAAAATTAAATGATCCTCGATAAGTTAATAAATTTCTAAATTATTAAAATTTGGAAGTTTATTAAAATTAAACGATCCTGGACTGGGGTATGACTTTTGAAGCCAATAATTAATCAATTTAATACCCCTATTTTGATTTTCAAATAAAATCCAAGTGTTAATAAATTTCTAAATTATTAAAATTTAGAAGTTTATTAAAATTAAATGATCCTGAACTTAGTAATAAATTTCTAAATTATTAAGATTTGGAAGTTTATTAAAATTAAATGATCCTGGATTTAGAAAATTTCTAAATCATTAAAAATTTGGAAGTTTATTAAAATTAAATGATCCTGACTTAGGGATTATGACTTTTGAAGTCAATAATTAATCAATTTAATACCCCTATCTTGAATTTCAAATAAAATCCTTAATAAATTTCTAAATCATTAAAAATTTGGATGTTTATTAAAATTAAATGATCCTGGACTTCGGGGTATGAATTTTAAAGTTATTAATTAATCAATTTAATACCCCTATCTTGATCCTGGACTTGGGGTATGACTTTTGAAGCCAATAATTAATCAATTTAATACCCCTATTTTGATTTTCAAATAAAATCCAAGTGGGGTATGAATTTTGAAGTCAATAATTAATCAATTTAATACCCCTATCTTGATTTTCAAATAGAATCTTATGACTTTTGAAGTCAATAATTAATCAATTTAATACCCCTATCTTGAATTTCAAATAAAATCCTTAATAAATTTCTAAATCATTAAAAATTTGGATGTTTATTAAAATTAAATGATCCTGGACTTCGGGGTATGAATTTTAAAGTTATTAATTAATCAATTTAATACCCCTATCTTGATTTTAAAATAAAATCCAAATCATGAATCATGATCACTTAAAGTTTAACCCTTTTCAAAACTAATTAAGCCACTCATATAGGCCTTAAGGGCTTAGTGGTGACTTAGACCAAATCAAAATTGACTAAATGAGGATTAGAGAAATAAAAATAATTAAATCAAAACACCACTAAGCCCAATTAGGATTAAAAATTTGGCTAAGTGTTCAAATTACACTAACTTGCCCCTTTAAGGGTCTTCACCCACATAATTCTTAAATTGAATCACAAGTGATAATTACTCTATTCTTAGGGATAATTGAGACATCAGTGCTCACTGAGTAATAAGGGTATTTACAGGATGAACCATTAAGCAACATAATAAGTTTAAATAGACTTGAGGCTTTTCACGAGTTGGTGAGAGGGAGGCATGGACCTGCTTCCCCCTCCTAACTTGTTGGATACCTCAGAGGCCTATTAAACTTAATATTCTTCGCTCAATGAAATCATCCTTAATTAAACTTTTAAGGACTCACCAAGATATGAAGTAGGGTTAGAAAAATTGCTAAAATTTTAACTTTCCTGCTCTTCATAAACCGCCTTAACATGCAGTTTAAGCTTCAAGTGGTGGAACGAGAAGGCTCGCGGTACACTTTTACAATTTTCAGCGTTGTCTTTCTTGTACTTTCATACTGTACTTTTATACCTACAAATTTGCATGCTAAACAACGATGTCACCCTACATGAAAATCGAAACTATCAGGATAGCCAGATAACCAAAACCATAACCACAATCAAATTTAAAATCAACTAAGATAAAACTCACCGCAACAACATGCAAAATTCAAAATAACTCAAAATTTAATCACAAACATCACACAAAAACCACCACTTCAACTAAATTACGATGTATCTATCGGATGATCGGGAATCCCTTGGAGGAGGTAACCTACGGTTGCTAATGAGGCTTCCCACGGTTTAAGTGAAATTATGGAACTCATTAAGTTGGGTTTAGTAAGTTCATTTGGACTAAGTGAATCCAATAGAAAATAGTGATGTCGGAATGAGGGAACAGTAGGATCCTAACCGGTGTCGCTCTAATCAATTTTAATATGCCCTAACAAAATTTAAAGAATTTCAACCATAAGGCCACCTGATTTGATATTATAGCTTAACACACTAGATAACTCAAACTTGTCACAGCAAGGAACTTGGAGACAGCATGGTGGGCACTACGACCATCTTCAACAACAAAACCTTTCTTCCCCAGCTAAACCAATCTTCCTACCTTAAACTTAAAACAACAAAGCCAAACTTTGAGGTTGCTTGCTTATGCAACGTAAATCCTCACCTTATCTTTAGGCCTTCGTATAGCCCCTTTGAGGTTGCTTGCTTATGCAACGTAAATCCTCACCTTATCTTTAGGCCTTTGCATAGCCGAACCCTATCTTCCCCAGCTAAACCAATCTTTCTTCCTTAGACTTAAACAACAAAGCCATAGGACCTGAGGTTGCTTGCTTATGCAATTAAATCCTCACCTTATCTTTAGGCCTTTGTATAGCCCTGCTATACAATATAAGCCCTAACTCATAAATCCTCACCTTATCTTTAGGCCTTTGTATAGCCCTGTTATATAATATAAGCCCTAACTCATTCTTTAGACTTAAACAACAAAGCCATAAGACTTCGAGGTTGCTTGCTTATGCAACGTAAATCACCTTATCTTTAGGCCTTTGCATAGCCCTACTATACAATATAAGCCCTAACTCGTCTTAGGACTTATCTTTAGGCCTTTGTATAGCCCTGCTATATAATATAAGCCCTAACTCATCTTAGGATTTCGAGATTTTATCTTTAGGCCTTTGCATAGCCCTGCTATACAATATAAGCCCTAACTCGTCTTAGGATTCTTCTTTAGGCCTTTGTATAGCCCTGTTATATAATATAAGCCCTAACTCGTCTTAGGATTCCGACGTTGTCGTTTTTCACAACCTAAATCCTCACATCTTCCAAGCTATTTGTGTGTCATTTCACACAAATGTAAGCTCTAACAAATAAAATTGGCAGGATGAAACATTTAAATATTTCTCCTCAAAACTAAAANTGTCGCTCTAATCAATTTTAATATGCCCTCACAAAATTTAAAGAACTTCAACCATAGAGCCACCTGATTTGACATTTTAACCTGACACATTAGATAACTCAAACTTGTCGCGGCATGGAACTTGGAGCTAGCATGGTTTGCAGCACGACCATCTTCAACAGCAAAACCTGTCTTCCCCAGCTAAACCAATCTTCCTTCCTTAGACTTAAAACAACAAAGCCATAGTACTTCGAGGTTGCTTGCTTACGCAACGTAAATCCTCACCTTATCTTTAGGCCTTTGTATAGCCCTGCTATATAGTATAAGCCCTAACTCATCTTAGGATTCCGAGGTTGTCATTTGTCACGACCTAAATCCTTCACATCTTCTAGGCTATTTGTGTGATCATTTCACACGAATGTAAGCCCTAAATAATAAAATTGGCAAGATGAAATACCTAAATATTTCTCCTCAAAACTGAAACCAAACATTAATATAGCTTGGGAAGTCACCGGGGTTCTCCTCTGAATCCATGACATCCCCTAGTTCCTCTTCCTTTGGATTCCACAACAAAATGTTCTAAATTTGAACCAATCCCCTTTCACACCTCTATGTCTAATTTCGTTAAAGAGCCATACCCTTTGAAACTCCTTGAAGATAATATTTCCTGATTTTTATCGAGAGTCTTCTTAGGTGAATATAAAATGTTCCAAATTTGAACCAATCCCCTTTCACACCTCTACGTTCGATTTTGTTGAAGAGTCCTACTCTTTGAAACTCCTTGAAGATAATATTTCCTGATTTTTATCGAGAGTCTTCTTAGGTGACTTTAGATTGAACCAATCCCCTTTCACACCTCTACGTCCGATCTCATTGAAAAGTCCTACCCTTTGAAATTTTTATTCTACAATAAAAATGTTCCAAATTTGAACTAGTCCCCTTTCACACATCTACGTCCGATTTCGTTGAAGAGTCCTACCCTTTGAAATTCTCTTTCACACCTCTACATCTGATCTCATTGAAAAGTCCTCCCCTTTGAAACTCCTTGAAGATAATATTCACACCTCTACGTCTGATTTCGTTAAAGAGTCCTACCCTTTGAAATTCCTTGAAGATAATCTTTCCACCTCTACGTCCGATTTTGTTGAAGAGTCTTACCCTTTGAAATTCCTTGAAGATAATATTTCTACTCTACGTCCGATTTCGTTGAAGAGTCCTACCCTTTGAAATTCCTTGAAGATAATATTTCTCATTTTATCGAGAGTTTTCTTAGGTGACTTTGGTCATTTAAGATGTAATTAACTATAGGGGCTTACCCTGATTTCGTTGAAGAGTCCTACTCTTTGAAATTACTTGAAGATAATATTTCCTGATTTTTATCATTGAAAAGTCCTACCCTTTGAAACTCCTTGAAGATAATATTTCCTGATTTTTATCGAGAGCTTCTTAGGTGACTTTGGTCATTTAAGATGTAATTAACTATAGGGGCTTGCCCTTATAGGAAGCGTGTCCCACCCAGCTTAATATAAACCCTATTTAATCTTTTATATTAAATAGGGGAACTTGTTGGCAAATACAAAGGTTTCACAGACCAAATGGACGTCATACTTTCCTTAGTTTACTTGATCGAGCCTCATCCTCAAGTCTTGTGTTTATACTTCAGGATAAATAAAGGATCTGAGGTACATTGCTCTTTCTTTTTAAACAATGAAAAATATGGGGTCAGTTTGATTTCATACTTCAATGTCCTTCCGAAGCGGGCGATGGGATTTTGATTCCTACGACCGACAGCTTCTTACGGGCAACTCCTCATAAACCAACCCAAAATAACGTCGACAATATCAAATTACAATAAGATCATTGAACTTCTTGCTAGACGTCCGGAGAGTGTTGGTCGGGTCATCAGATATTGCAACAAATTACCTTTTGAGATTAGGGTAATCATATGAGAAAGCATGTAATGTCTAAGCTTTTAAGAGGAGAAAATTAGCACTAGCAATGCTTCTCAATAGGTTGATACCTTATCTCCATCGTTATTAGGCGATGACTCAAGTAGTAGAGTGCGTTTTCTTTACCCTCGTCATTGACTTGGGATAACAGGGCTCCAAGAGAGTTGTATAAGGCCGAGGTATAAAGTATCAACGTTCTCCCTGGAATCGGGGCTGCCAAAATAGGAGGTGTCAAAGGCCCACTGGCATTTCTCTTCCCAAACAAATTTGGTGTCTTTTTTAATTAATGCCAAGAAAGGCTGACACCCACTTGAGAGATTATAAATAAAGCGTCTCAGATATGTCAACTTTCCCTGGAAGGAACGTAGTTATTTCAAGTTTTAAGGGGAGGCATTTTCAAGATAGGTGTCTTTGCCCACTAACATTTCTCCTGTTGTTTGCAGGGGACAAAGGCTGGTCTTTGCTTTCAAGGATGGCTGGAGCCTTGCACTAAATGAGGAAATGGCGCCACAGGTGGCACCATAGACTTCAACATGGAATTTAACCAAGTCGATATAGACTATGAAGGTCCTCTGATGAATGTAGGTAGCTGCCAAGAAAGGGAGGGATTGCCTTGACTGCTAAGGGTGGCCGCTAAAGACAATATATCACATAAAGGAAAGAATGTGATGATAGAGCAGAACCCAAGGGAGGGGCCCAACTGTCTAACATCTATGATAGTTACACCAGTCGGAGGCGTAGTAGCCACCAATAATGAACGACTGTCAGACACTTCGCTTCGCAGGACTCAACGCAAAAATGCCAGCCGCAGAAAATAGGCCTTTCCTATGGGAAGAACGCAAACATCAGAAAGAAGCAAACAAATTACTCACACTATTCCTGAGGCAAATATTTATGATCGAGACATGAAAGAGACTTCTTCCAGTCTGCCTGCCACAAATGAAGAACAAGGGTTCATCATAAAGCCAGAGACACTTTCAACTTCAAAAGCCTTATGCGCGGGTTGCCCGACATGCAACGTCGAGATACCTGCAGGGACCTCAGCCAAAGGGGCTTTTTTAGAATGCCCACACTGTAATGTTCTACATTTGCAATGTTATAGTGCATTGGAAGAGTATACCTCTACCACCGACGGGTCTTAGAGTCATACAATTTTAGAGTCATACAATTATGATGGATAAGCCATAGGTTTCAACGGGGACAAACGAGTATATACTATGGAGTCTAGAGTCATACATCTATTTAGATGCGGAATCACATGTTCCAGATGAGCCAGCGTCAGTTTGGGTCCCTGCCAATGACCTGATGAAGGACCGGCGATGACATTTACTAACCCCTGACACGATAGACTTATAAAATAAGCAAGGTGAATAAAAGAGAATTTGAAGTCTATGAGGAAGTCCAAGGAAGATTCGTCAACATACTGGAAGGCCTGGAGCTGTACATCAGGGTCTTCTCCAAAAGTGATGAAAGAAGTATTCTTGACTGCATCTTTGACTTGAGAGATAGAGGCTGAGCAGGTTTTCTAATAGAAAGAACATATTCTAAGCCGAAGAAATGGATGAGATGAAAAGGAAGAATCACCATTCAGTGTGACTATTGTCACAATTTTACAGATGACATACAAGGAAATCCGCCGGGAATCTTCAGACATGTCAAGGTAGATCCACTACCTCATACAATAAGGTGGATGATCAAGAGGATGGTCAGATGGAACATACTGCAAGCTACCTCCATCCTGAATAGTTGCATCATCAACATCTATGACGAGGGTGATTGTATCCCTCCTCATATAGACCACCATGATTTTGTGGGGCCCTTATGCACGGTCTCGTTTATGAGCAGGAGTAATATATTATTTAGAAAAGAAATTGAAGTTGTCAGCCTTGGTGAGTGCAAAGGAGCTGTAGAGATACTGCTACAAGTTGGTTCAGTTTTGGTCCTGAAAGGAAACAGAGCAGATGTAGCCAAGCACTGCATCTCAGGGGTGCAACACTGTAGGGTGTCCATAACTTTCAATAGGATGGATGACAACAAAGTACCATACGGATTTCAGCCAGATCCAGAACTAGAAGTACTGCTACCGTACAAGCTATGAGAGGGTTGTACCTCTAAGAACATGCGAAGTGAACTCTTGCCCTGGAGCGTGGCTTAGAAGGTCTGCTCGATCAGGAGCTCGTCAGACCTGATGTAAATGTTTAGAGGGTTCATTTTTCCTTCACAACAACATTATATGTATCTAACATGTTCATCCTATGATGTATACTTCGCATGAAATGTTTTGGATGTACTTTGATATAAACTACATATTGTACCTTTTTGAGGCGATAGCCTATGTTTGATCTATGACATCTTGATTGGAGCAAATTAATGATAATTTTTCTCAGAAATGTGCCTTTTTGTCAATTACCTTTTTGTGCGATGGATGGAACAAAGAACAAAATAACAAACCTTTAACAATAAAATAAACATAAATGAACAAGCAACAAAACAAATTTCTTTCAAAAATCAACAATCTAAAATTAAGCTTTTAAAAACATATTTTTGAAAATTTAAAAGTTATATAAATTGACAAGAAAAGAAAATGAATCTGTTGAGAAGACTCTCTCGATTCGGGAGTTTCTTACTCTTTGTGCGCACAACACAACTATCTTTTTTTGCATTATCTCTATTCACATCCCCGCGAAATTTTGCATTTTGCACAAAACCCCACAAAACTCTACAGATCTTATTCAACAAAATCAACCTTTTCACATGACACATTTCTGCAAATTCAACATAACAAACTCTCTACACTATTTTTATAAGACTCTCGGAGTGAGTACCCAAATTTTGACTCTCCATTTTCAGGGTCGGTGCAAGGATTTTGATTTCTCCACATATTTTCATATTCTATCCATATTTTCCATATTCACGATATTCTCAGATCGGTGTAAGGATCCTGATTCCGTCAAATATATATTTCAGGGTTGGTGCAAGGATTCTGATTCCTGCACATATTTTTATATTCCATCCATATTTTCCATATTCACGATATTCTCAGATCGGTACAAGGATTCCGATTCCGTCAAATATAAATTTCAGGGTCAGTGCAAGGGTTCTAATTCCTCCACATATTTTCATATTCCATCCATATTTTCCATATTCATGATATTCTCGGATTGGTGCTGGGATTCTGATTCCATCGAATATATATTTCACGGTTGGTGCAAGGATTCCGATTCCTCCACATATTTTCATATTCCATCCATATTTTCCATATTCACGATATACTCGGATCGGTACAAGGATTCTGATTCCGTCAAATATGTATTTCAGGGTCGGTGCAAGGATTTCGATTCCTCCACATATTTTCGTATTCCATCCATATTTTCCATATTAATGATATTCTAGGATCGGTGCAAGTATTCCGATTCTGTCAAATATATATTTTAGGGTCGGTGCAAGGATTCCCATTCTTCCACATATTTTCATATTCTATCCATATTTTCCATATTCACGATATTCTTGGATCAGTGCAAGGATTCCGATTCCGTCAAATATATATTTCAGAGTCGGTGTAAGGATTCCGAGTCCACATATTTTCATATTCCATCCATATTTTCCATATTCACGTTATTCTCGGATAGGTGCAAGGATTCTGATTCCTCCACATATTTTTATATTCCATCCATATTTTCCATATTCACGATATTCTTGGAACGGTGAAAGGATTTTGATTCCGTCAAATATATATTTCAGGGTCAATGCAAGGATTCTGATTCCTCCACATATTTTCATATTCCATCAATATTTTACATATTCACGATATTCATGGGTCGGTGCAAGGATTCTGATTCCTCCACATATTTTCATATTTCATCAATATATTTTCCATAATCACAATATTTCAGGGTTGGAGCAAGGATTCTGATTCCATTAAATATATATTTCAGGGTCAGTACAAGGATTCCGATTCCTTCATATATTTGCATATTCTATCCACATTTTCCGTATTCACGATATTCTCGGGATCGGTGTAAAAAATTTTGTTTCCTTGCATTAAAATTTTTGCACTTCATAAGTTTTCCCAAACCTCTATACTCACAGTTCCATAACTTTCACAACAATCTCTGCAAAATTCAACTTTGAACTTGACAATCTCAGCATTCAGGATAGATGTGAGCTCCTTCTCTCCTTCTCAAACTAATCCCCAACGAGCATTTTGAAACTTTGATTTCGCTCGGATATTTCACTTATTACTCCAAGAAAGGACAATTGTTACTCAACACTACAATTCTTTCTAGGTTTGTTGACTTAGGAGTCTATTTTGGTTTTTTTGATCTTGTCGGTCGAGGACAATACGCACGGTATGCTTGCCCAGCACACCCCACTTATTGAGGGTCCATTTGTTGACCTGATTTTTGGTTGAGGTTTAGTTTTTCCGCTTTAGTAGCCTAATTTCTAGACATAGGACTTTCCTATTGACTATTTTTAGAAAACTAGAAAAGGATCCCTCGCCATTAGAAATTCTAAACTCTTCTCTACTTAACTTGAAATTCCACATATTAGTCCTAACCTCTAGCACTTGGTAGGTGGGGTCGTTATGGGGGAACTCAAGATGAGTCACCCTTAGGACTGTTGGACCTTAGGGTTGACCCTTGGTGTTGGTCTAGGGCTTAAGGTACATACTTGGACTCAGAATCACTCGCATCACTAAATTTAAACTTCTAGGCTTTAATCCCTTGATACTTTTGGGAGACTCATGTTGGTGGTCCCCTAAACCCATTAGCCCTAGTCTAGGGTTTCGCTAAGGTCACTACATAGAGGACCCAAAATGGGGTTTCCATTAGTCCATGGCTTGTTGATAGTGGTTGCCACTCCAACTCTACCAAGATACCCAACTTAGCCTTTTGCCCCTAAACTCTCCCCAAATTACCTAGACAATTTTGAGACCCCAAATTTGGCCAAAATTCCCAGATTTACCCAAAATACCCAAATTGGTTAAAAAATCATTTCAAACACCTTCAAAACACCCAAACTACCCAAAATCACCAATAAAAGCCAAATTACCAAAATACCCCTCCTTAAGCCAAAATCCCAAAAATTGCCAAAACCTTCCAAATTTTCCCAATTTCATTATCCTCAACTACCACATGACCTAATTAGTCAATTTGACCACCTTTGACCAAAACCCCCAAATTGCCCTTTAAATGCCCATATTTTCCTCAAATCACCTCAAATGTCTATCCAATTGGTTTCAATTTCCCCCAATTTCAATTCTAAACTCAAATTAACCCTTAATGTGACCAATATAGATCAAATCCAAGCCCAATTGGTCCATGATTTAAACCCAATTTTGATCTAAAATAAAAACCCAATTTTGGCTCTATGACTTAGTTCCACCAAATTGAACCCATGACCTACTCCACTTGCCACAATTTGTGTTGAAAAACCTTCATAATATTCCCATACATCATAATTTGAGCTTAAATTGGCTTTGGTGAAGCCTAAATTTCATTTGATTTCAACCTAAGTCCAAAAAACCCCAAATTTGCCCACAATTGGCCATGTCTCAAAACTCACCAAATTGAGGGCCCTAACCCCAAAATTTCCTCTCTATTCTTCATGAAAAAGCTTTACAATATCTCCCTTGATAATTTGAACCATTCAATTTGGACTTAGCCCAAGGCTAGCCCAACATAGACCATGTCTAACCGAACATGCCCAAATTGACCAAATTCCAAAAATCCTTCAAATTGACCCTCCAATTGAACTCAAAATCATTTCAATTCTTTGCCAAAAATCTTTATAACAACCATCTACATAATTTTGATCATTTAATTGGGCCAATTGACATGGCTAGCCTAACCCAAACCCAAGCTTTGATCACTTGAACCCACTTGGACCCATGCTCTAAACATGACCAAACCACATTAAAGCAATCAAATTAACCCCACCTCAGCCATTGGTTAGACTCTAAGACTGGGAAAAAACCCATCTAACCCAAGCTAGATGAGCCATGGACCAAAATTCTCCCAATTTAAGCTTAAGATACCCTTTCTAAGACTGAACCCCATTGCATTAAATTGCTTTGACAGATTCCCCTCGATACCCTGAGCACCTAGCCACCTCCACCTTCCATGTCCGACCAGCCTAGTCGCCGGAGAAGCTAAAAATCGAGAGTCACTCCCATTGAACTTCACCCAAATTAAACCTAGAGGCCAGCTCAGCCAAATTAAATTGTAGAGCTCCTCTGCCCTCCACCTAAGCAACACAATGCACCCACTAATTGGCCATGATAGCCACCCCTTAGTCATTTTTATAAAAAGCACCTCCCACGACCATGGGAGGTGGTGCTGAAAATTTCATAGAGAGACCTCTCCAATTTGACCATAGAGCTTCCCTAAGATCCCCTCAGTGCATTCCAACTATTTTCCCTCACCAATTTCCACTGCCGGAGTTCAATTTTGAGATCAAAATCTTGTTGTAAACCAAGATAGAGCCATATACACCTCCACAGTCCACTAAACTAAAATTAAGTTCACTCACACCTTCACAACAGTGAAAGAAGCTCAAGCCTCATCAAATTCCCCTTTCACATAGCCTCTATGATAGCTCTACACGAACACCCAAATCCGACCATGATCAAAATCAAACCTAGGCCTTACACTAGGACCAAAGATTCAATCCTTAGCCTCTTTGTATCACAACAAACATGCAAAGACTCTCTGATTGAAGCTTCACTTCTTAGTGTAAAGGTATAAAATCTCTCCCCTCTCGAGCGTCTTTTGATTCTCCATTTGCTTAGAGCTAATTTGACGGATTGATCGCCTTATGGATGTGTTCTTCTAGTCGAGACGAGCGTTTTAAAAAAAATTCATCCAGCTTGGTCAAGAAATGAAAGAGATCTTAAGGCTAGAAGATGGACGGTTCTCGAGCTAGGCTATCGGGATGATGACGGAGGGTCGTCCGATCTCGCGTGTATCGGATGAACCGTTGAGACGAAGCCTGACAATGCTTCCTTACACAAACAGCGGGACGTGTGGCTGCTTATGTGGATGACAACATCAAATGAGAGTGCGCTGCATGGAGTTTGAAGCTGCCTATGATCTACATGGCAACACACTGTTTAAATGGATAAATAGGGATTTTTTTTATTTATTTAAATAACCCTTAACTTCAAAAATCCATATCTTGGTGTAAAAAAATCACAAAAATAAAATAAAAATACCCCCTTGATTAGTGAACAGAGGAAAACAATGTGGATCAAAATTTATGTCCATTTAATGAATATTTTATTTTAAAAAAAATTAATTAGTGTTGGGAGTCTTTTAACTCTCCACGCATGTAGACTTATCACCATAGCTTGAATTTTTGGCATCTTGTAGCCTCAAGGGAACATCCTCTAATTTTTCCAAAATCAGAGGAGGTCTCTAGACAGTGACCCATGTTTTTCAAGTTTATGTGCATTATTTACTTAAATTAATCATGAAAATTAGCATGTTGCTTAGAAAAATCCAAGAAAATTTTGGAAGGTTAATGTTGACGAGAGCACCATTAGGAAAATTTTGCATGAGTCAAGTCATTTAAAATGCACCAAATTTTCACAAACCCTAAATCACTGAGAAAATTAATTTTGGAAAATATAAACAGAAAAATGACTTGATTTTTTATCTCCACTGTTTTCTAAGATCCAAAGAACTTTGATTGTCTAAGTTGATTTTTCAAGCTAAATATCGTTTTTGGCACTAAAATGATTTTTAATGATAAAAATATAACTCAAAAGATTATGAAAACTTGTTTTTGGAGTTCTCTGTGATCAGGAAAATTTTATAAAAATAAAATGGTATTTAAAATAAGAACTTCATTTTTAGCCTATTTTTAAATATTTAAAATAATTAAAAATTCAAAAAAAATTATAAAAATAATAAAACTCATGGAGATATTCTAACTTGTTTTCAAAGTACTTAGAAATAATTGAAATATTTTTCCTAATTTTATAAACAAAGATATTAAATTTTGAAGCTTAAAATAATTTTTTAACGGCTAAAAAATGGATTTCAACTAAAGTAATTCCAATAAATCAAAGAAAAATTAGAAAAAGATAAAATTTGCTTCCGTGTGTTCTCTAACCTTAGGGAGATTTTCCAAAATTGCAAAACTTAATTTTCCACATTTAAAATATTTAATATTTAATAAATACTCCAGAACTTAAAATTACTCTAATAATTCAAATAATTGGTCCAAAGACTTCTCTAGTCTAAAGTTACCTCCAGTAGAAATTTCAAGGGATTAGGATTTACCTTGGTCAAGTTAGGAATTTTATTTGAAAAATCCTATTTTTGCATTAAAAATAATTAGATAAATAAATTAAATTTGGAAAAATCACACTTTCTCCTCTGATGTCTTAATTGACCCACGAGGGAAGTAGGATAAAAATTCCAAAGTCATTTGAACTAAATTTGATGAATTATGAAGTGATAGAGCCTTAGGGCCAAATGTGTAATTTTGGAAATTTTGCCTTAATTAACATTTAGGCCTAATTTTAGAAAGGGAAATGGGTAATTTTTTATTCTAATTAGCATATTTTGTTGTTTGAAACATAATGAGTTAACTGGTAGAAACCAACCTCTCTTGTCCTAATTAAGAAGGATAAATTTGCAATTTCCCTAAAATTACATAAGTTTGGGATTCTAACAATTAAATGATCCCAGACTTAGGGGTATGATTTTGGGTGTCAATAACTCACTAATTCAATACACTTATTTGATGAACACCAAAAAAAAAATATATATGAATTATCACCATCATTGATAAGTCAAATTTCATTTACAATGACTAAGACACTCAAAATCTTAAGGGCATAGTAGTGACTTAGGCTAAATCAAGTTTCATTTAAATAAAGATTAGAAAAGTGAACATCATTGAAAATTAAAATATCTTTCAAACACTACCAGCCAAAGTCAAAATTTGGCTAAGTCTCTTAAACTTGCCTTTTTAAGGGTCTTCAGCCACATCATTCTTAAATTGAATCACAAGCAATAATTATCCTTCTCTTAAGGATAATTGAGACATCAATGATCATTGAGCATTAAGGTGTCCATATGATGAATTATTACATAACATAGTAAGTTTAAAAGAACTCGGGATTTTCCACCAGGCAGCGAGAAAGTAGCACGGACCTGCTTCTTTCTCTAGATCTGTTGGATATCTCGGAAATCCACTAAACTTAATATGTTTTGCTTGACAAAATCATCCTTAATTAAACTCTTAAGGACCCACCAAGATAAGACATAGGGTTAGAAAAACTACCAAAATCTTACTTTTTGCCTCTATATAAATTGCCCTAACATGCATTTTAAGTTTAAAGTGGTGGAACGAGAAGACTCGCCAGGTACGCTTTTACAGTTTTCAGCATTGTCTTTCTTGTACTTTTATGCTATACTTTAATGCTTACACAAATTTGCATGCTAAAAAACAATATCACCCTGCATGAAAAATAAAACTATCAGGATAGCTACAAAACCAAAACCAAGACTAAAACTAAAATCAACCAAGATAAAATTCACCCCCACAACATTCAAAATATAAAACAACTCAAAACTTAATCACAAACATCACACAAAACTACAATTACAACTAAATCAAGATATCTCAATCATATGATCAGGAATCTCTCGAAGGAGGTAACTTACGGTTGCTAACAAGGCTTCCTACGGTCTAAATGAAATTATGAAACTCATTAAGTTGAGCTTAGTAAGTTCATTTGGACTAAGTGAATTGAATAGAAAATAATGGTGCCAGAACGAGGGAACCATAGGATCCTATCCTATGTCACCCTAATCAACTTTAACATGTCCCCATAAAATTTAAAGAACTTCAACCATAGGGCCACCTGATTTGGCATCATAACCTAAAACATTAGAAAACTCAAACTCGTCGCAGCAAGAAGCTTGGAACTAGTATAATGGGTAGCACGGCCATCTTCAACAGCAAAACCTAGCATCCCCAACAAATTCAATATTCCTTCATTAGACTTAAACATTAAAGCCATAAAACTTCGAGGTTGCTTGCTTATGCAAAGTAAATCCTCACCATATCTTTAGGTCTTTGTAGAGCCCTGCTATACAATATAAGCCCTGACTTGTCTTAGGATTCCAAGGTTGTCGTTTGTCATGAACTAAACTGTCACATCTTTCAGGCTATTTGTGTGATTGTCTCACATGAATGAAAGCCCTAACAAATAAAATTGGCAAGATGAAGCACTTAAATTTTTATCCTCTAAATTTAAGCAAAACATTAAGATAGCTTTGGAAGTCACCAAGGTTCTCCTCTAGATCCATAACATCCCCTAGTTCTTCCTCTTTTGGATTCTATAATAAAATGTTTCAAATTTGAACTTATCCCCTTTCACACCTCTACGTCTGATCTCATTGAAAATTCATACCCTTTGAAACTCCTTGAGGATAATATTTTCTAATTTTGGTCATTCTGTAATTAACTATAGGGGCTTGCCCTTATAGGAAGCATGTCCAAACCCAGCTTAATATAAACTCCATTTAATCCTTTATATTAAATAGGGGAACTTGTCAGCAAATACAAAGGTCTCGCAGACCAGACGGATGTCATACTTCATTTTGTTTATTTGATCGAGCCTCTTCCTCAAGTCTTATGTTTATCCTTTGGGGTAGATACAGGGTTTGAGGTATAGTGCTCGTTCATTTAAACTATGAAAAATATTGGGTCAATTTGATTTCATACTTTTCTAAACTTCAACGTCCTTCTGAGGTGGCCAACGAGATTTTGATTTTGGTGACCGAGAACTTCTTACGGGCAACTCCTCAACCAAAAAAAGCGCTGAAAAGAAAGTCACAGGTTGGATTAACTACTCTATTTTTAAGCATACTGTGATGAAGACTGACGAGGTTCTTCTGCATATATCTTTATCAGCTGCTTTCCTTTATCGATGGTCGCTACCACTTTTGATTTCTTTTCAAACACTCTAGTCACCTTAACATTTTTGTGTGACTCCATGTGCTTAATTTCTTCTTGAAGACTGCTAGCTTTATTGAGTAGCTTCTTGAAGGATTTGATGGTGAGTCCCTTGAGCATGAAAGCTACTTGTCCATGAATGCTCTTGAGTAGAATTTCAATCGCATGATGTTCTTATAACTGAGGTTCACATTTCATGCTAAGGTTTCTTCACCTTAAAATATAGTCCAGAAAAGTTTCGCTAGGCTTTTGTTCTTTCATCATGAGCTCTCTAATAGACACATTATGTTGCACCCAAGTGAATCTTTTCACAAACAACTGTTCGAACTCAGAAAATGTTTTAACTAACCCATTGAGCAAGTCAGCGTACCAGTCGAAAGCAATTCCTAACAAGCTACTGACGAACTGCTGGAAGAGTAGAGCTTCAGTATTCCTTGTGTTGCCATAGCTGGCTCGTAAATGTGTTATATGATGTTTGCGATTCCCAGTCTCATCAAATAACTTAAAGTTTGGGGCCAGAAAACTTTTGGGGAAAGGCACGATATTGAATTCCTCATGGTAAGGTCTAACCTTTAAAAATAATGCATCACCCTTAGATTGGGTTAAGGCATCCTGCACTTGTTCAACCATTTGCTTGAATTCATTTTCTAGTATAACACCTGATAGAGAATCCTTTCTATATTGCTCATCTCTATTTGTTGAAGCATCCTCTCTTTTTTCATACGTGATGTGTATGATCTCCGACTGGTTGATCTTTGGAGAAGCCAACTGCGGCGCTTGTGATTGCCCATGAATAGTGGCCATGGAGGACATGGTTGAAGCCATTTCTTCTATCCTTTTCTCCAGTAGGCTAACTTGTTCATCCATTAGGAGGATAGCCCTACGCAGCTCATCTACGGCATTCTGTTTGGCAAGAGGTTGAGCCTCGTGCGTAGATGTGGTGGCTCTGGTTTCAATTACATGGAATTCCATGAAATCTTCCACCAGGTAATCATTGTAATCAAAATTTTCCTCATTGCTATCGATGAAAATTCTGTGTTCCCGAGCCAAGTCAAAAATCTCAAACCTGAGCTTCTCAACTTTTCTTCAATTATCGATTCCTTGATCGCTTTAAGATATGTACGACCCTGATGAACCTCCTCTTCTTGTTCCTCCATCTCGCTGGCTATTGTTGTGATGATGTCAGATATTTCAGACCCTGGCTTCAAACCATGTTCTTTTCCCGCGGGCTTACCCGACTGTATCAGTGCAGCAACCTTGGGTACCCATACTTTTTTCTATTTAGACGATGATGTCTCAGAATGGAGTGTCTTAGTGGAAACAAGAGTATGTCGAGGGAAAGTATGCTCCCCGTGGGGTAGACCGGCTATAGTACCAGGTAATCGTCTTTTCTTTGCCTTTGAGATTGTAGGAATATCTCCATAATGGGTGACGGGTAAGATTTTCATGCCCAGTTTTGACTTAACCGGTCGACGTCCTATGGTCCTGGTGGCGGTATAATTAGTAGTAATCATTGTGTTTTCAACTCTATTCCCTAAACAGAATCAAACAAGGATGCGAGTAGATGACACTCCAGTGGTCTTGTGAGATTGTCTGATAGACTTGACGCCCTTCAAAACTTCCCTTTTCCTGTGAGGAGAAATTGCATGTTCCACTTTTTAAGTAATTGGCTAACTAAACATCCTTCTTTGGTAGCTAGCCTTTTAAAAACTGCTCTAACTTGGGTGATAGAAGCGAACTTCTTTCTCTCCTCACCATGCCAATGAAGTGGTGGTAATGCGTCAGGGATTTTCTGGATACTCTCGTATCAATCGGTATCCGTCAGAGGATGGAATCTGCTCCCTCATAGGATTGGATAAATTTCTGGTAATCCTTCTTCATCTTGATGAGGCTCCTCCTCAACGGGTGTCTTCTCAGGAGCCTGGGCTTTGATGTCCCTTCGAACCCTTCTGTTATGGTTACTTTTTTGGGTTTGGGTTAGTCGTACAGTCCTTGGGCTTGATCCGATTACAAACATGGGTGTTTGGACAGTTAATCCCTCAGTCACATCCTCAATAATCATTACTTCTTTCCCCTTAGCAGCAGCGGGGATAGCAGGTTTGGCGGGTGCCGTGTCGGCAGTAGTTTTTGCCTTCTTGCAGACAGGAAAGTTTTGAAGGCAGTTCAGGTTGAATTCTGCAGACGGTTCCTGTATTTATTAAGTGACAATCTTCATCACTATAAATGGGGATTTCCAGAGGATGACCTCAAGATCTTCAAATTTGGCTCCAAATTTGATGGTAGGAACAAGGTTACACGATTTCTGGCTCGTTGACAGGTTGCAAGAAAAGGTCAATGTTGGGTAGGCCATTATAGCAGGCTTCAAAACAGAAAGTTTTGGGGTTAGCTATATGGCCAAAACCTCATAATTTTTAGTGCAAGCACTGAAAGTAGAGGTCGATCTGTAGACCGGGCAAGTCTTAATTTCTTGGTATTTTAAAATTTTATTTCAGAAAAACTAAGAGGTGGAAAATTTAATTAATATAAGAAAAATTTAAAGTGCGCACAGCAAAACACAATTTGATTTTATTTGCAGAATAGCAAATCCAATTTGGAAGGGAGATGTGAAGTATTTTAGGACCCAGTGCGAGACCTATTTAGTGACAGACAATGCCCAGTCCAAACTAGTCCACCAACATATCTATTGGGGGTCCGACCCCACATGAAAATTTAAAGAGTCCATAATGGCCTCCTGAACCTCTTTGTTCAAAGATGGTTGAACAGATAGTCTTGAAGTCTAAGGAGTTAGCAGTACTTTCCCAAGACAGAAATGAGTAAAGTATGTCAACGGAAGAAGGGTAATTTGGTCCAAGAGGGACATGGACATATTACCGATGCATGAAGATAGTATTTCTTGATTTGTATGGAGAGAAAATTTCATCGCCAGAGGAGTCTTCAGAAGCTATCAGCAATAAAAAGTTAAAAGTTGGGGGAGTTGCCCGTAAGAAGCTGTCGGTCGTCGGAATTGAAATTTCGTCGCCTGCTTCGAAAAGACGCTTTAATTTATATATAGATTTAAGTTTAAAATCAAATATGGAAACTAAACTGACCCCATTTTTTTCATAGTTTAAATGAAGGAATGCTTTTCCTCAAACCCTATATCTATCTCGAGTCATAAACACAAGACTTGAGGATGAAACTCGATCAAATAAACTAGGAAATATAAGACATCTGTTTGGTCTGCAAAACCATTTTATTTTTTGACAAATTCACCTTTTTAATATGAAAAATTAAATGGGGTTTATTTTAGTCTGGGTTTGGAAAAAGCTTCTTATAAGGGCAAGCCCCTATAGTTAATTACATCTTAAATGACCGATGTCACTTAAGAATACTTTCGATAAAAATCAGGAAAAAATATCTTCAAGGACTTCAAAAAGATTGGACTATTCAACGAAATCGGACAAAGAGGTGTGCAAAGGGGAATGGTTCAAATTTGGAACATTTATTGTAGCATCCAAAGGAAGAAGAACTAGAGGATGTCACAGATCCAGAGGAGATCCTCGAGGACTTCCCAGTCTACCCTATATTTTGGCTTCAATTTCGAGGAGAAATTATTCAAGTGTTTCATCCTGCCAATTTTTTTTTAATTGGGGCTTACATTAGTATGAAACTATCACATAAACAACTTGGAAGATGTGAGGATTTAGGTCATGACGGATGACAACCTCAGAATCCTAAAAAGCGTTAGGGCTTATATTGCACAGTAGAGCTCTACAAATACCTAAAGATAAGGTGAAGATTTACATTGCATAAGCAAGCAACCTCAAAGTCCAATGGCTTTGCTATTTATTTCTAAGGAAGGGATATTGGTTTAGCTGGGGAAGCCAGGGTTTGCTGTTGAAGATGGCCGTGCTGCCCACCATGCTAGCTCCAAGCTCCTTGTCACGACAAGTTTGAGTTTTCTAGTGTGTCAAGTTATGATGTCAAATCAGGTGGTTCTATGGCTTTACTTCGTTAAATTTTATGGGGCATGTTAAAGTTGATTAGAATGACACCAATAGAATCCTACGATTCCCTCGTTCTGGCAGTACTATTTTTTATTGGATTCACTTAGTCCAAATGAACTTACTAAACTCAACTTAATTTGTTCCATAATTTCATTTAGACCGTGGGAAG
Organism: Phalaenopsis hybrid cultivar; assembly: GCA_002079205.1. Taxonomy (NCBI): domain Eukaryota; kingdom Viridiplantae; phylum Streptophyta; class Magnoliopsida; order Asparagales; family Orchidaceae; genus Phalaenopsis; species Phalaenopsis hybrid cultivar. The sequence continues at coordinate 6,965 of JXCR01128563.1, read as the reverse complement.
CCTCGTTAGCAACTCTAGGTTACCTCCTTTGAGGGATTCCCAATCATCCGATAGAGACATTTTAATTTAGTTGCAATTATAGTTTTGTGTGATCTTTGTGATTAAATTTTGAGTTGTTTTATATTTTGAATGTTGTGGCGGTAAATTTTATCTTTGTTGATTTTAGTTTTAGTTTTGGTTTTGGTTTTGTGTCTATCCTGATAATTTTAGTTTTCATGCAAGGTAACACTGTTGTTTAGCATGCAAATTTGTGTAAGCATAAAATTATAGCATAAAAGTACAAGAAAGACAACACAGAAAACTTAAAAGAGTACCTGGCGAGTCTTCTCATTCGACCACCTGAAACTTAAAATGCGTATTGCAATTTATATAGAGGCAAAAAAGTAAGGTTTGGTAGTTTTCCTAACCGTATGTCATATCTTGGTGGGTCCTTAGCAGTTTAATTAAGAATAATTTTATCAAGCATAACATATTGAGTTTAGTAGATCTCTGAGGTATCCAACAGATCTAGAGAAAGGGGCAGGTCTGTTCTACTCTCTCGTTGCCTGGTGGAAAATCCTGAGCTCTTTTAAACTTATTATGTTGCTTAATTAGTCATCCTGTAAATACCCTTAGTGCTCAGTGAGCATTGATGTCTCAATTATCCCTAAGATTAGGGTAATTATTACTTGTGATTCAATTTAAGAATTATGTGGGTGAAGACCTTTAAAAAGGCAAGTTTAAGAGACTTAGCCAAATTTTGACTTGGTCTTGTAGTGTTTGAAAGATGTTTTAAATTTCAATAAGGTTTAATTTTCTAATCCTTATTTAAACTTGATTTAGCCTAAGTCACTACTAAGCTTTTAAAATTTTTGGTGAGTGTCTTAGTCATTGCAAATGATATTGACTTATACGTGATGGTGGTGATTCATGTTTTTGTTTTTTTTTGTTCATCAAATAGGGGTATTAAATTAGTGAGTTATTGACACCCAAAATCATACCCTTAAATCTAGGATCGTTTAATCGGCTAGACTCTCAAATTTATGTAATTTAAGGAAATTACAAATGTACCCTTTTTAATTAGGACATGTAAGGTTGGTTTCTACCAAAATCACACCCCTAAATGTTAATTAAGGTTAAATTTCTAAAATTACACATTTTCCCCTATGGCTCTCTCACTTCATAATTCATTAAATTTATTTCAAATGACATTGAAATTTTTATCCTACCTCACTCATGGGTCAATTGAGACATCAGAGGAGAAAGTGTGATTTTTCAAAATTTAATATATCTATATAATTATTTTAAATGTAAAAATAGGATTTTTCAAAGAAAATTCCTAACTTGACCAAGGTAAATCCTAATCCATTAAAATTTTTACTGTAGATAGACTTAGACAAGTGAAGCCTTTGGACCAAATTTCATGATTTTTGGAATTTTATTTGAGTTTTGAGAATTATTTTAATTTCTGGGGTATTTATTAGTTAAAAAATATTTTAAATCTAGAAAATTAAGTTTCATATTTGTATTAAATCTCTCTGATGTCAAGGGACATTGAGAAACAAATTGGACATTTTTTTTTTATTTTTCTTAGAATTATTGGAATTATTTTAGTGAAAATCCATTTTTAGCCTTTAAAAATTATTTTGAGCTTCAAAATTCAATATCTTTATTTAGAAAATCAAGAAAAATAGATTTTATTTTAAAACATTTCCATGAATTTTATTATTTTTGGGATTTTTATGGATTTTTTTAATTATTTAAATATTTAAAAATAGGCTAAAAAGTTAAGTTTTTATTTTAAATAACATTTTATTTTAGAAAACACCCCTAATCACAGAGAACTCAAAAAAGAGAAATTTTATAAACTTTTGAGTTATATTTTGATTTTAAAAAAAAATCATTTAGATGCTAAAATGATATTTATCTTTAGAAATCAACTTAAGTTACCAAATGAACTCAAAATGCTTTGAAATTTTTACGGTGAGTTCTCTGGTTCCTAGACATTAGTGGAGCTTAAAAATCAAGTCATTTAGATTTTTGTATTTTCTAAAATTAATTACCTTATTGTTTTAGGGTTGATGATGATTAAGTACATTCTTAATGACTTAACTCATGAAATTATTTTCAAGAGGTCCTTTGGTTATCATGAACCTTCCATAATTTTCTTGGAGTTTTCTAAGCAACATGCTAATTATCATGATTAATTTTTGCAAATAATAGACTTAAACTTGAAAAATATGGATCTCTGTCTAGAGACCTCCTCTGACTTTGGAAAAATTAGAGGATGTTCCCTAAGACAGAGGCAACAACATGTTAAAATTTCAAGCCATGGTGATATTCCAACATGCGTAGAGAATCAAAACATTAAAATCAATATTTACAAATTAAAAATAAAATATGCATCAAATGGACTCCAAATCATTTACACGTTGTTCTCCTCTGTTCACTGAGAAAAAAGGTTTTTTTATTTCATTTTTGTGATTTTTCTACAACAAGATATGTATTTTTAAAGATAGGGCTATTTATTTAAATAAGAAAATCCCTATTTTTCTATTTAAACTTGCAACACTGACTGTATCCTCGATAGCTCCTAAGGCATGTGTGGTATGCTCTGGTTGGATGCCGCCATCAACGTAGCCACTAGCTCGGCCCGTGGATCTGTATGGAAGTGCTGTCTGACTCGATCTCCTCCATCCATCCATTACACGCCCGATCGGATGACTCCCCGTCATCATCCTCAATAGAGTGATCCCGTGACCGTCCACACTAAAACCCTAAGATCTCAGCCTAGACTTAACCAAATCACTTTGGGTTTTATCCTATGGACTCGTCTATGTGAGACGAACATATCCATAAGGTAAACATGCAATTAAATTTACCCTAATCAAATGAAGATTCAAAATAGGCTCGGGAGGAGGAAAGGTTCAATACCTTGGCTCTGAGAGGTGAAGCTTTGATCAAGGGTGTTGGGAAAATTCGTGGGAGTGCAAGGAGGCTAGGTATTGAGCCTCTAGCCTTGGTGTAAGGCCTAAGTATGGTTTCGATCAAGCCCAATTTCAGGTGTTGGTCTAGAGCTATGTTAGGATCTCTGTGGAAGAGGAATTTGATGCGGCCTCTCTTTCTTTGACTGTGTTGATAGCGTATGTATGTTTAATTTGAGTTTAGTTGACTCTGGAGGTGTATTGAGCTCTGACTTAGTTTTAAGCAAAATTTTTAGCTCAAATTTGAGCTTCCACGGTGGGGTCTTGGGAAGGTGGTTGCCTTGAGCTGAGCAGGTCTCAAAGAGTCTGTGTGAGCAATTTGGAGGGCTCTCTCTGAGAAAATTTCAACTCTCCTCCATGGCTGTGGAGGTGTAGCTTTAATAAAAAAATGCCTTGGGGTGGCTGTCATGGCCAATTACGGGGTGAAATATACTTCCTACGGGGAGGGCAGAGATGCTCTAATATTTCATTTGGATGAGGTGTCCTCTAGGTTTGAATTGGGTTTAACCCCATGGGGGTGGCTCTCAGTTTTAGTGTTTTCTAGCCACTTGGCCAGTGGCCGGCCAGGAGAGGTGGCTAGAGTTGTCAGATGAGCCAGGGGAAATTTTCACAGCAATTTAATGAGTTTAAGCTTTGTTTTGAAAAAAAATCATAAGCTTAAGCAAATATGGAATGAAATACCTTAATTTAGGGGACCTTTGGTCCAAGGCTTAGTTTAGGTGGTTTTAAGAGGTTTAGGCTAGCCTCTAGGGTCCAACTAATGGTTGTAGAGTCATTAATTTGATGACTTTGGGATAGTTAGGCCATCTTTAGTGCATGGGTTCAATGTGGAATCAAGTGATCAAAACTTGGGTTTGGGCTAAGCTAGCCAAGTCAATTGACCCAATTGATTGATCAACATTGTGTATGGATTTTTTTTTTAAATTTGGTCAATTTGGGCATGTTGGGTTAGAATGGGTTTAGGCTGATCTAGCCTTGGGCTAAGTCTAAATTCAATGGTCCACATGATCAAGAGAGATGTTGTGAAAATTTTTTATGAAGAAATAAAATGGAAATTTTTTGGTTAAGGCCCTCAACTTGGTGAAATTTGGGGACATACTAATTAGGGACAAAATTGAGGATTTTTGGACTTAAGTTGAAATCAAATTTAACCTTCAATTCACCAAGGCCAATTGAAGATTAAATTTGATGTGTAGGATTGTTATGAAGATTTTTCAACACAAATTGTGGCAAATGGAGCAGGCCATGGGTTCAATTTAGTGGAACCAAGCCTTGGGGGCAAAATTGTGTTTTTGGTTTAGATCAAAATTGGGTTAAAATAATGGACCAATTGGGCCTGTATTTGGTCTAGATTTATCATATCAAAGGTGAATTTGAGTTTAGAATTGAAATTGGGGGAAATTTAAACCAATTTGATAGACATTTGAGGTAAATTTTGGGAAAAAAGGTCTTTAAAAAGTAATTTGGGGGTTTTGGTCATAGATGGTCAAATTGGGTCATATGGTAGTTGAGGAAAATGAAATTAGAAATATTTGGGAGGTTTTGGGAGTTTTTGGGATTTTTTTGGAATTTTTGGAATTTTTGGCCCAAGAGGGGCATTTCGGTAATTTGGAAAATTTTGGTTATTTTGGGTAGTTTGGGAGTTTTCAAGGTGTTTGAAATGATTTTTGAATCAATTTGGGTATTTTGGTTAAATTTGGGAATATTGGCCAAATTTGGGGTCCTAAGGGTATCTAGGTAATTTGGGGGAGTTTAGAGGCAAAAGGCTAGGTTGGGTATATTGGTAGAGTTGGAGTACCAACCACCATCAATAAGCCATTGACCAATGGAAACCCCATTTTGGGTCCTCTGTGCAGTGGTCTTAGCTAAACCCTAGCCTAGGGCTAGTGGGTTTGGGACCACCTATATGAGTCTCCCAAAAGTATCAAGAGACCAAAGCCTAGAAGTTTAAGTTTAGGATTGTGAGTGATTGTGATTGCTTGTATGTACCTTAAGCCCTAGAACAACACCTAGGGTCAACCCTAAGGTTCAGCAGTCCTAAGGGTGACTCATCTTGAGTTCCCCCATAAAGACCCTACCTACTAAGTGCTAGAGGTTAGGACCAATACGTGGAATTTTAAGTTGAGTAAAGATGAGTTTTGAGTTTCTAACGGTGAGGGTTCCTTTTCTATTTTTCTAAGAATATTCAATAGGAAAGTTCTATGGCTAGACCTTAGGCTACTAAAGCGGAAAAAACTAAACCTCAACCAAAAGTGAGGTCAACATATATATGAAAATACACTTTTACAAACCCATTTTTCTAATCACACATTTACACATATTAAGAAAACTAAATTACAAATTAGCATCGAAATAAAGCTAGAACACTAAATGCTCGAAAAAAACTATACACACAATCAAAGTTTGAATTTTTAAAGAAAAGCAAACTAAATCAAATCCACACAATCACATTAAGTACATAAGTATTTTAAAATAGTAGAGAGTCCAAATTCTTCATTTAATTTGCCTCATCTTCAGTGATTTCTCCTCCTCTAATATTTCCCATTGACTTATAATGAATGTACAAGTTGTAGAAGCGGTACGGAAATTAATCAGTCAAGTTTTCTTCGACCTATCGTTTTTCTTTAAACATCAACACTAATCCTGCGTTAAATATTCCGGTATGATCAAAATTCTCTTTCATCCTCTCCTATTGCATTTGTACTACTCTGAAGTTCTCTTTCAATTTTCTTTAATTTCTTTTCCAAAGCAAGTGAACTTCCAACATTTTGTGGCATCAATGGAGTTGAAGCATGTGATGAATGCTTTAAGATAGTATCTAATGCTTCATTCACATTCTCAACATAATTATCATCAATAGTAATCATGGGCTCCCAAGGTAATACAACTTTGTCCCAACTTTCATATGGAACTTGAGATTGACTGCAAAGTAGAAAAATTGTGGAAGGATGTCCAATCCCATAAATTAGCCCATTCATAGTAATACCCATAACAGATTTAAAATTGATAGATTCTACATAAATGGGTTTTTTCCATTTGAATGCAATAGTTCAAAATAGCACTTTCATTGGTGACTCTACTAATCTTCATGGTAGGTAGTCATTTTGCAGAAATGAAGAAATGCCACTACTTAGATATTGAATTAAGCAATGAAGCGAAGAAACAAACATATCCTTCATCTCGCATTTCTTAATTATCACTTTAATCCGTCCAAAAATTATAGACATCTTGTATGAAATCTCTGGTAGGGATAAAATTTGTATAATGATAGATTAGAATGCTTTCTATCATATACAACTCATTTATTTGTGCTGGAGTAAATGGTACAGCCTTACCTCGTACGAAGACAACTCCTTGATCCATTCCATGTAAGTTGGCATAGAATTCCTTCACTACTGGTACAACAACTATAGTGGTAGTGTAGCACAAAATTTCTAATCATCTTTGTACAATGATTTTATCAATCGGATAATTTTGATTAATCAATTCGTGATTGACAAAGTTTCTCTCCTTGATAAGCCACTTCTTTGTAATAACTTTGTCGTATAATATTTGTGCATCAAAACTAATAGACGTTCTTCTAATGAAAACTCCATACGTGGAAGTACTTCTGGAAATTGAGGCCATGGAATTCAAAAATAGGATGTTTTTGGTCGACCAAGGTAGTTTTTAGGACTTTAAAAACACCTACTGATTGTTATTACGGAGCAAAATGTTGTCAAAGTCTGCAAAAATGTTTCTTAAACCTTCTAACTATTATCAGCACCGTCAGTGCTCTAGATGGCACTTTCGACGCTTTGGTCTGTCTGCGCCCATGCTGGCACCGTCGCCGCTAGAGCACAAAATTGCGTATTTTCATGTTTTAGTTCAGTTTGATTCGAAATTTTTCTCTAATACTAGTATTTGTCTTAATTTATAATATATAAAATTGTGAAGGATTATAATCTACTAATATATGAACACTTATCAAACAAAATTGTAATATATATATATATATATATA